>VWZD01004236.1:359018-388110 GCA_013396695.1 Sakesphorus luctuosus | reverse complement strand
TCCCCGTGCTCCTCCCCCCGCCGGCCAATGAGGAGGCGCCGCCGCCAGCATGACGTCACCTCCGCGCGCGCCCATTGGACACCCGGCGAACACAGCGCGGTGTCTCCCGGCAACGCCGTGACGTCACGGCCCCGCCTCGAGCGGCGGCTCCCGGTTTGCCACGGGAAAAGCCGCCCCTGCCTTGTTTCCACGCGGCTGTTCGACTCAAGGGCTGCAGCCACCCAGCCTGAACCGCGGGCAAAGCCCCGCATTGCTGCTCCCCGTGGATATTCTGCCCACTGGCCCGTATCTCTGAATTCCAGCTCTCTCCCATGCTCCTGATTTGCGGCTGTTAAGATTTGCTTCTCCACTGTCCGCACACGTGGGCCAACCTACCCACAGATTTATAAACCCAGAATCACAGACTATTCTGAGTTGGAAGGGACCCACAAGGATCATCGAGTCCAACTCTTAAGTCAATGGCCCATACAGGGGATTGAACCCATGACCTTGGCATTAGTACAACCAAGTTTTATCCAACTGAGCTAATCTCAGGTCTTCAGTTGCCATTTGGGAGGATTGGACTTTTTTTTTTTAAAAAATCACACTTCAAATTTATTTCACAAGATAAAAATGTTACAGGGCAAAGTACATGGCAATGGAGAATTGAAATTCTTAGAATCATACAATCCTTAAGGTTGGAAAAGACATCTAAAATAATTGAGCTCGACCATTAACCCAACACTGCCATGCCTGCCACTAAACCATGTCCCCAAGCACCACACCTACACATTTTCTGAACACCTCCAGGGATGGTGACTCCAGCACTTCCCTGGGCAGCCTGTTCCAATGCTTGACCACTCTTTCTGTGAAGTTTTTCCTACCATCCAATATAAACTTCCCCTGGTACAACTTGAGGCTGTTTCTTCTTGCCCTATTATTTGTTACCTGGGAGAAAAGACCAACTCCCATCTTGCTACAACCTCTTTTCAGTAATTGTAGAGAGTGATACGGTCCCTCCGATCATCCTTTTCTCCAGGCCAAACACCCCCAGCTCCCTCAGCTGCTCCTCATAAGACTTGTGCTCCAGACCCTTCACCAGCTTCATTGCCCTTCTTTGTACATGCTCTGGCCAAGGAGCCTGCAAATCTCTGCTGAGTTTTTAAAAGCATCTAGCTGGTAAGGGATAAACAAGGAGCATGATCATCTAATGTACCCCTTAAACACAGACAGAAATAATTTCTAATAATAGTTGGAATATTTAAATATCGATTTCTAAGCCTATAAAATGAAACTGGAAGTTGTAAAGCCAAATCAGCTAGAAAAGATGTTTCAGATCCGTGTATGTGTGTGGTAGCTACATCTTGCTAGCACATGCCTCTTGCAGATCAATCTACAGCCTCTTTTGGCTCAAACTCTAATTTTGACATCTTCCACACAAAGCTACAGCCCCATCCCTGCTAAGGAAATTAAGCTCCAAGGGGTGCACTTGTTTATTTCCAGTTTTTGTCCAGGCTCGGTGACTCATACACTGTGATGAAGGCTCATGGTGCCATCTGGTCTCACACTTTAGATCCCAGCTCCTCTCCAGCAGAGGGGACAGTGCTCGCCAGGTTTGCAGGTAAAGTGGGATCAAACCCACCTGCCCTTGTGCCCATCTCAGCAGCAGTGCTTGCCTTCCCTATGGCACATCACAGCTCTGCCTCTTACAGCAATTCAGGAGTGATTTCATCAGATAGGCATGACATGAATTTCCCACAATGGGTTATTACTTACAGGAAAGATTTTTGGGTTTATGAGCTGAGAGTCAATGATTCCCCCACAGTGGGCAGAAATATGCAAGGGTTACTGACCGCAGGTTTAATGTCTAGCGTGTCAACAGTTGGAGATAACTGGGTCATGCATGGGAGAATTGGCAAGGGACAGCAGTTCCCAGTCCTGCATGTATGGAGCTATCACAAAAAGGAAGAGAAAAGGAGATCCACAGGATCTGGAGCCAAAGGCACAGCTGAAGCTCTGCACTTCTTCCCTGGTTCCCACTACTTTTGGCGGCCTGAACAGACCATGCTGCAGTTGACTAAGACCACATGCAGCTCCCTAGAAGCAGTCACAGCAAGGGTTCAGGGGAAGTTAATACTCATGAAATGGCTTGAAAAGTAGCCAAGAAAAGGAAAACAAATGCCACCAAACCACTAAACAAAAATAGAGCAGAATCATTATTCTATGAGAGATGTACTTGATCTGAACCACAGAAACTTGCAGTAGCAGAAAGACATTACAGATAGTAAGTAGTAATGATAATCACTATAAATCAATAGAGTCATCTTTTCTTGCCATTAGTTTTGTCATACAATGAGAGCAGTGGGAGTGGGCTGGGAAGATGCTACTGTATTTTATGCCCTCACACTGCTGAACACAAAACCCCCAGTTAATTTCTTCAGCGCTGTATCTAAGAAATGGTAACAGTAACTTTTCATCCTCTGCTCTGAAACTGCCTCCAGACCAGTGAAGTCCCGTTTTACCGTCCTGACACAATTAGAAGGATTATCAGGTAATATCTTTTGCAATAACATGTAAAAAAGAAAAAAATTAAAATCTGTACCTGTCCGTTGTTTTAAATAAACCTTTTAATTCTCTAGCGAAAAGACTGTGCATATGATTTTTAGACTGTTTCTAAGACAGTAATTTCGGAGAGTTTGTCAGAAATCAACAGAACGGCATCACTGTAAGAGGAGCAGAAGGACAAGTGGCTCAGATTTGCTGTCCACTGCCACCTACTGTTAAAACTCCACCAAGTCAGACTTCCGAGCTCTAATTCATTAGGTATATAATTTAAGAGGCCAGAAAGAAGGGGAACCTTTGGAATTGAGATTGCCGTGGAGGGGAAAAAAAAAATAAAAAAAAGCATGCCAAGAGAATTGCATGAGTAAGCTCTCCGGGCTGGGGCACAGCAGTTTCACAAGTTTGGATTCCTTCCAACGATGTTGAACTTCTGGCACCTAATTTACAAAGCTAGTCTCCAGCTCAAGATAAGGTTTTTCCAGACAGTAATTCAAACAAAAGGCCTTGACCATGTTATCAAACTTCCCCACAAAGAGGAAAAAGTATCTATAGAAAAGAAAACTGGTGGGTTTACACCTTCAGCACCTTCAACCCATTCTTCTAATGCACCAGCTGCCCTCTAGTTGTTGGATTAATTTTCACTATTTAATGTTGCATTTTTACTATTTAATTTGTTTTAAAAACATCAGATAACTCACAGCAGAAACAGTTCTGGGGAAAACATGCAGCAACAACTGAGCCTATCTTTCAGTTGGAGGAGAAAAAAAGTTCACCAGTTCATAGAATCATTAAGGTTGGAAAAAATCTCTGATACCATCATGTCCAGCCATTAACCCAGCACTGCCAAGTCCACCCCTAAATCGTGTCCCTAAGCACCTTATCTGCATGTTTTTGAACACTTCCAGGGATGATGATTCCACAACTTTCCTGGGCAGCCTGTTCCATGTTCGACCAAGTTCCAAAGAATGCAGATGAGATTTCACTTTAAAGAAATCTCCCATTGGTATCAGCTAGGACATCCTATATTATCCCAGTGGCTGCTTCCAAAGCAAAAGCTTTTGGTCTATGTCACATTCAAAGCACTACATCAAGAAGCATCCAGCAGATGTAAATTTTAAAAGAATACACAGTGGCTTTCCACAACTTGCATCAGTGTAAAGGTTTTCTTGGACATTGAGGCATGATACAGTAGACACACTTTCCTCCTGGTGATAAGCTACTTCTCCCTAAAACATCTGTGTCTGGCAACTAAAAGGAGTCTCTTCAGCTGTAATCGACTTCAGGAAGTTTGTCACATCAGTCCATACTTGATGCAGAACATCATCAGGCCCCTGCTTGGATGGCTTGTGTTTTGTTGAAAAGTATATTTTGTTGTCAGACAAAGTCCATTTTGGTTGTGACAATTACTTCCTTATTCACACAGAAATGATATATAATTCAAAGCCTAAACAAATAATTGTGTTCTGTCACATTCCTATTCCACAGGCTCAAATGAAAAAATAGACTTTCCCAACATGAGGAACAGCTGAGTTACATTTACCTCACTCAGAGGCATGAAAGCCAATCTCTCACCTTGTGAAAGCACTTGCTACTGCACAAAGTGCATATAAACTTCATGCATCACTTTATATATAAACTGGTAACAAATCTAAGCAACTACATGAGACAACAGATATTCAGACTCTGTAACTTTAAAGTTAGTTAAAAATTAAATCTTGCTTAACTTGCATCCTTTCTGCAAACTAATCCCATTATCTGAGTTGTGAGGGTCTCACGTGCACCCACTGCACAAAGTACACACTCAATCATGTTACTCAGTAAACTAATAATTGTACAGAGCCAGCAGCATTCAGAAAATACTCTAGAGATTTGCATGAATTTTGACACAACCTATTCAGCTCTTAAGCAGATCCTTTAAAAATAGTTTCAAAGGATGATTCTATAAAAGCAGGAAGTATCATTAATATCACTGTACACAAGCATCACTCACAGTAAACAAAAGTCTTTTGTTTCTTCCAACTCAGCCAGAAATTATTTAACTTCAGCAAACTAAAGCTTCTCCAACTTCTCAAGTTACTTACTGATAGAAAATTCCAATTTCCTCATTCAAAATTCTTTTCTATGTAATTTAAATTCAGTGTGGGCTTTTTTCCCCCACAGGTAATTTAACAACCAGCCAGTTAAAGCAAGTCTGCACTGTGTCTTAAAAAGAGGAGAAATAAACTTGCTCTTCCATTAGTCCCCAGCATCTCTGAACAAAACGTAGGCTGGCACAAATTAGTGGTTTGTATGCATCACACACAGCTGCCATTCTTCCCAATAACTGAATTATATTCACTAGGCACACTCTGGATTCCTGTCAGTTTATCTCAGGACAGATCCTGATAGAAGACCCTCTGTACCAAAACGTCTGTTTAAGGCAATTAAGCACTGGGAGAAAGCTGTATCTGCCTGCAGCCACTCAGCCAGCACCACTAGGGAGCTGGTCAGGGAGGAAGAGCAGGGAAGGAACCGAAAAATATGCTCATTAACCACAAATATATTCAGCTGTTGCAAAAGGGAATACTGTGATCAAAATCCCGTTCCATACCAGAAACTTTAGGACCTGAACCATCACCCCAGCTGGGCGCTTAGAGAATGCAGAGAGTTAAATCAACGCTGCCATTTTACTGCTCTCTCATCCCTATTGCTCAGCTGCCAAGCCAGACCTAGCTTATGACAGCAGTCCTTCTGGGGTCAAGAGAGAATGAAACCAGAAGAATTTAAGAAAAAAAACCCAAATTATTTCAATATCAGGCCCCCCAAAATTTCTTTTTTGTAAAGCAACTGCAGGACTGAGCACACCACACCTTTGTAAACATGTTCTCCTGGTTAATTTATCTAATTTTTTTTGCACCTTCTCACAGAGAGCCACAGTCCTGTGCCTCAGCAGATCAAATTCTGCTTTAGATAAACCTGGCAGACATGGGACATGGTCAACAAGCAACAATGGACATTTTGAGAGCTGTCTTTGTCTTGTAAATCAACAATATTTATGCAGTTTGTCATGTCACTGATGTTTCACTGAGATGAACTGATGAGACACAGAGACATTATGGATGTCTTCACTGAATTACCTTTATTGTAGAGTAAATATGTGGTAATATATAAAAATCAAGGGAATTCCTTGGAACTTACATAAAAACGGAGCCCTTCTTATGGTCAGAAAGTGATTCTCTATCCTAGGACTTGCAAACATCCTACAAGAGAATAATACAGACATTTAGCTAAAGTCATGTAATTGAATTTTAATTAAATAAAACCTCCTTTTTCTTTATATAAGCTTTTGCACCAAGGTTACTTTTCAATACATCTGTGTGAGGATGTGTAACCTGACCAAGACAACATGCTATCCAGTATCTGATTCTGCAGTTTTCTTTCAGGGAAGACATTTTTACTCCCTGAAAACAGAAAAGGGAGTTGTCTGAACTCTCATCCTTTTTACCCCTGAAGTACATCAGTTTACTTGATTAATATATTACACATCTACACACCTCAATTTTCTTGTGGATTTGAAAAATACTTTTAGCTAAATATTTTTTTGAAATTTAAAACAGAAAAAGATATGCAATGAAAGCTTGACTGTGCAACATGCCTGGCCTACAAAAGCTACTCAAGATTAGTCTGGTCCTCACATTTTTAGTTCAGAAAAATCCAGAGGTTGCATTTTCTTTCATCCTGTCTTTTACCTGTTTTCTTTTTGCTTCTACTTCTCATTTCTTGTGGAGCATCATGTTCTTCTGTGTCTTAGCTTCAGCTTATGATTCCTGTCAGAAGCCCAATCTACAGTATTACAAGTAAATTAAGAGGTAGATGTAGATTTTAGAGTCAGTTTCTCAACCAGTTTTTTATTTAACATGTAGCGCTGCTGGATCTAAAACTGATTAAACTGCAAAGAATCCAGTTAAACACTTACATTGATTTAATTAAACTGGGATTATACTAATATCTGAAGCTGACTCCACACAACAACACTTATTAATTTACCTATTAATGGATTAAAAGTTTAAGCTGCAAAAGATTAATCTATTTACACTCCCACCTACATTTTAAGAACATTCTAAAAGAAAATTTAAATGTGGCTTTTTTCCATTTCTTTTTTAATGCCTCTCATAAAAAGGTCTTTAAGCACGAAAGACTTTACTTTGCCTCAGAGTACAGCAGCCTGAATGAAAATCTAGTTGTGTGAATAGACCAGCATCTTCCAAAAAATCCCACATACCCATAAAGTGAGCAAACTGCTGCTGCCACTGAGAAGCAGCCTTTTCTAATTTTCTATTGATTACACCAACTTAATAAAACAAATCTGTTCTCCTCCCACCCAACTTCTGCTCTTACCCTCAATTTATGAGCACGTTACTCCTCTTTGCTCCAATATGCCTCATTAACTTGACAGTTCTTGACCTAGTTACACACTTTCCCTCACCTCCAATCCCTGCTGCTAGATTTATTCTCCCATCCCTATCTTCCCAGATGTCTGCTTGTTAGCTCCTGCTTCTCACTCTCCTTTCCTGAATTTTTTCTTTTCTCAGATTTGATAGTTACTTTACTTGGTTTTGAGCCAGGCTCCTTCCTCTTCATCGTGGTTCTTGGCATCGCTGACTTCCACACAAAGACCAAACAAAACTTTCTACAGACTTGCAGTAAAATTTCACAGTCCCTGCCGACCTCAAGAGACCAGACTTGGATCAGTTTGGAGCATGAAATACATACAGTCTTATAAGCCTGTAGTAAGCTGAGAGGCTGAATCTTTCAATATAGATACATCTAAGAATTTCAATGACAAAGTTTAAGACAAATAATGAGCTTTTACAAAGACTTGTGACATAAAATTTTTTTGCATGTCACTACAAAGAATGCAAACCAGATGTTCTTGGCCCACAAGGCCTTCCTTTTAAACCTCATATATGCAGTCCAGAGACATCCAAATTAAAAATGATTTTTTTTTTTGCATGAAAGGAGCAAACCACTACATTTCTCTTAACATCCTTCTTGTGAGTCATTAAGTTTTTTTAAAAAAATGCACTCCAACTATAGTTGTAATCCTAACATATAAATTCAAAACTAAGGCTATTTGAAGATTTTTAAGGTCTTAGAAGCATTGCAGAAATCTAAATGAGTGGTAACCCAAACGAGGCATTGTCCTAGTTCAGCAGGTGGGACCAGTTTATCACTGTGTGTGGGTGATCAAAGCTGTGTATTCTACACCCTCTATTCATTTCCCAGGAACTGTTAACAATGGACCATTTGCAGCAGCTGCCCAGGGCACACCTGACCCCTCAGGCTGTGAGCTGGATGTGAAAGACATCTGTGAGATAAGAGCTGTGATAACTCCCCTCCAGGGAGTCATTAGCACCTTCACATCCAGCCTGAGGGGGCATGTCTGCTAATGGGCCATCAATGATTCCAAATAGCCCATGACTCACAGAGTTAATCACTCATTGTGTGACTCCCCTCCCTGGGGGAGGGACTGGGTGCTCCCATCTGGACCTGGGGGTACATATCTTGGGGTAAGAAGATCTCAGGGGTCACTTGTCGGATCGAGACGAGGACCACAACCTCAACAGTAGGAGACCCCCGATTTCAACCAGCCTGCACCCACCACTCTGTGCCAGACTGCAACTCACAGCTACACCAACAGGTTTCCCACTTTGGACTTTTACTTTGGACTTGGGGGAACCACATAGGGTTCAGCACAGGGGCTAACAAACCCTTTGTGCTTGTGCCCCAGGGCGCTGGGTTGTACTTCTGGGGTTTTGTGGGTTAAAACCAATTTTATTATTTGTGCCATTGCATTTATTGTAATATAGTTATTAAATTGTAACTCTGACTTATAATCTCTATGGTGTTGGGCTCATTTCTCCTGCTGGTTTACCTTTAAACCAGCACAGGCATGTATCCTGTATGACCTGTAAAATGCATGTTGTATGGCTCTAAATAACTTGATTTCATCCCTTTCAGGAAGTATTAGCAAGTTATCTGGATTCACACTATCCCAAAACAACTGAAAAGTTCGTCCACTCGAGAGCCTGTGATGGGGTTTTGTGCAAGTGCGTGTGGATGGTGTTTTTGCAAATTAATGCAAAGTGATGCAGGCTCAGAAAAATGACACAGGATGCACTGGGGAAGGACATGAATCAGAATCTGGGAGGGAGCAGAATTAGCCTACTTACTGAAGCAGACTTATTAACTGTTAAGCTATGTATATAGTTGGAGTTAGTATAAAATATATATTGTTCATTGCATCACTTTGTTCTGCTTGGTGATGTAATAAACGTGTGGAACACACAACTTATATTTATTAAACATAAAGCTGCACCTTAAAATTTGAATTGTTCAGATGATATGACAAAACAAAAAATCATTCTTGAAACAATCTTAAATTAAATATGTTTAGGTAGGATGAAAAAACCCCTTGCTTTTGAAGTATTAATGAACTGCCAGACCAAACTTCATGTGCCAAGTCACAAGTTCATGAAGAAATCTCCTGAGTGTGTTTTAAACAGCTGACTGTGCATGTGAAAGGAGATCAGGTCAGAAAACCATGCACAAGAATAAAACCCTTGTCGCAAGATACCCAGATCATTTTACAGGGGCATTGATGAGCTCAGGGGTGGGGTTGGGGAGCAAAACACTTCCAGATCCATACAAGGCACACAGTGTTCTTCTCCCAAAAAGGAAATATTAATTTCAGTGCACATTTTTGGAGTGCCATTCGGATGACACACATAAAGGCTGATCCTTGCATTTGCCCTGCTCCCAAGTTAATTCTTTTCCTGTTGCTTTCTTTTTTTTTTTTTTTAGAAAGAGGTTGCAGATGGGTTTCCAAAGAGAGAGAGGAGTTGCACATGAAAGAAATGGGTTAAGATAAAACTTCAAAGAAGTGCGGCTGGGAAAAAAATTGTAGAGGGATGCAGCAGGCAGATAATGCTTCAGTCCTGTATTATTTTAAGCTGTACTACCTTGGTGTAGGTACTACAAGTGGTCCCACTCTCCTCAAGCATTTTATGGCTTTGCTCTAGTCACTTTTGGCATTCATCTGGTGATTTTCTTTGGTAAGTCAGTCTTGAGCAGCACCAGTTCCCCTGTCAAGCACACACCCCCCACACTGCTGATGGGGAACAAAGCAGCAGCAGCAGAAGCTGAAGGCAGAGAGGAGGCTGGCACCATGCTTTTCAGTGGCTGTCACAAGCTCTGTCAGGATAAAATGGTTGTGAAACTAGGCTGTGTCTGTGCTCAGAAGCACCAGGGAATGCTCCAGAAGCAGCCCTTGGCCCCATCCCTTTGTTGTCCCAGCATTTCGACCGAAGAAACCTCCCTAACACACAGGATAGACATCAAACAGAGAAGCAGAGCTTGCTTTATTCTGGGTGTTCTGCCTCTCAATGATGTCTGATTCTAAGCAGTGTTTTTCGGGCAGCTGAGGTTTTTGCCAGCTGGCTCTGACCCCCAAGAGCTGTCAGCAGACCTGCCCCTCCTTTGCTCACCTCAGCTGCGGGGGCTCCTCCTGAAAGGGCAAGGAGGGCCAGGCTGGATTCGAAACACAAAAGGGGGTGCTCACCCATCTGTAGGTAAAATAGAAGGGCCTGGATTACACCTGCAATAAGGATGAAGTTATGCCTCACTTAGGTACTACACGGGTATTTTCTGACTCTGTAGCTGCCTCGCTGTAATTCACCCACTGTGCCTGTACAGCCAGTGCTGTTCCCACAGAGCAGAGGGAGCCCTGCGGCACTCCCGGCCAGCAGTGGCAATGGAGCTTTGGGAGATCCTTCTGTTTCCTCAAGAGGGAGCATGAGAGGGAGGTGCTGACCTCTCCGTTCTCCGGCCATAGGACATGCTGGGAGGGTGTAAAGCCACATCAGGGGAAGTTCAGGTTGGGTATTAGAGAAAAGCTCCTCATGGAGACGGTGATCCAGGATGGGAATCACAAAATAATTAGGGTTGGAAGAGATGTCTGGAGATCACCCTGTCCAACGCCCCTGCCAAGGCAGCGTCACCTGGAGCAGGTGACACAGGAACGTGTCCAGGTGGGTTCTGAACGTCTCCATGGAGCGAGACTCCACGCCCTCCCCGGGCAGCTGTTCCAGGGCTCTGCCACCCTCCATGTAAAGCAGTTCCTCCTCATGCTGAGATGGAACTTCNCGCTCGGCGGAGGAAGGACGGGCTGCAAGATGGCGGCGCCGGAGGAGCGGCTCGTGTCGGAGGGCGAAGGCGGCGCCCCGGGCTCGGCGCGGCTCTCCCCGGCCCCCATCCCCGAGTCCGCCGAGGCTCTGGCGCCCATGGAGCCGCCGCCGCAGAGCAACACGCTCATGGGGCTGCCCATCGTGGCCATCGAGAGCATCCTCAGCTTCCTGTCCTACGATGAGACGAGCCAGCTGCGCCTGGTAGGGGAGGTGGGGGACGGGGAGGGGACCGCGGCCGGGCCAGGAGCACCGCCGGGACAGGGACAGGGGCAGGGGCGGCGGCGGCGGCGGCGGCGGCCCCGGCCGAGCCCCGCTGGGGAAGGGGCTGGACGAGGTGGGGTGGAATGGGATGGGATGGGGCTTTATCCCTTCTCCCGTCTCGGTACGCGCCTCCATACGCGCATTCCTAAAGGGCTTTTACTGTCTCTTGGTCCTTCCATTCTTTTCGTTCTATGGGAAAGCACTGGGCTGCTGGAGGCTTATTTTTCCCAATGATTGCCTGGGATGGGTAGTCTATTGTGTCTGATGGATGTGTTTATTTTTACCTATAGAGCTTAAGCCAAGAAATGTGGGAGATGATGAGCTTGCTGCTCTAAGAACCCTACCCTATCTAGAAATAAATGTTGGACAAAAAAGATGTAAAAAAACCCCCAGCCCTTGTCTACTTGAAAGGCCGCCTGTTTCTTGCAGTTATAGTGGTAGATTTGGTGAAATACCTCTACCTCTGAACTTGATAATAACAAAAATAAGTGCAGCTGTCAGTGATGGGATCGATGTATATCAATATTTAACTGCCTGTGTAAGGAGCCTGATGTAAACTATGTCATGCTGAATTTCTTGTGAGGTTGTAAATGGAATAATAGTGAGGGAATTAATGTACAGCTTATGTAACCCTCAGTAAATGTGCATGTACTGTTTCTATTTTAAGAGCTCGATTAGCCTAAACTGGCTAATATTTTAAGCATATTTCTGCAGAAAATTAGACTGCTTGTGTCCTGGATCAGCAACCTGAAGTCTTGCATCCAGACTGTAACTTTACCCTGAAAGCTCTTCAAGCAGAAAATCTGTTCTTATCCATATTGCACCAAGTACACCAGTTCCTAAGTATTTCTAGAGCATGCTCTCAGTCCACTGAAGACTTCTGCTGCTTCTTCTTCTGTGAGGGTAGGTAGTGGGTCTGTAAAAAAGATGCAGTGCTTTGAGAACCGTAGAATATCCTGAGTTGGAAGGGTCCCAGAAGGATTATCAAAGTTCAGCTCCTGGCCCTGCACAGGACAGCCCCAAGAGTCTTGGGTGGTGCTTACAGCTTCAATGAAGGGAAGTACATCACACACCACACCTTTTGGGTGTAGTTAGTGTTTCATGGTCTGTGTTGCAGTGCCAGACACAGCCCTTGGCTGCACCTTTCCCGTTCATTGTAGAAATGGTAGTACCTGTGGGAGCTCTCACCAGTCAATGCAAGGCTCTTTCCTCCTGCAGCACTAAGTTAGTGTTGTAAGCAATGCTGTGCTGGCACTGACGCTGAGAATAGGAAAGGTGATGATGATGTAAGGACTAAACCAGTTGTTTAACTCTCAGTGGTACTTGGGAAGTAAAATGTAAAGCTTTTATGCTTTCTTATGTAGCATCTCCAAGCTTGCTTTTCCACAAGATGGCTGCCCCTTTCAGGAGTTTCAGGAATACAGAAAACCAGACCGGATAAATATTGGCTTTGAAACATACACAGAACAATACTGGGCATAAAATGAAAGAAACTATTCAGTTGGTCTTTCCCTATTTTTAGTTTTTGAGTCAGTGACAGCTATGAAAATTAATCTCCATCGAATTCCTGACTGTTCTCTTAAGCACATCAGAAGGCACTCAATATGAGCATTCTTCTGAGAAGAAAGTACCCTTTCTTTTTTAACCAGCAGTAATGCAAAGGGTCAAAGCCCTTCTGCTTTAACTCCCTAAACTTGATCAGCTGGGCCTTTCAGGTGGCCATTCAGAACTGAAGGTGTTCTTTTGGCAGTGCACTGAGAGGCAGACACTGGATGTTTTACAAAACTCCAGGTGCTGTTGAACAGAGAATTAAGGTAGCCTTTAAAAGTGACAATGCCTAGGCATAAATTCGTAATGAAATTTCATCACTTTCTGATTTTTAAAGGTGATGAGTAACCTTGGGAAAACTTGTATATTCCTGGTCTAAGATCTGTCTTGCACAGACAGTAGATTTGTCTTTTCTGAGAACTGACTTGAGTTTCATCTCAAAGATGAATGAGTGTATCTTATAATAAGTAGTATTGTGCTAAGTATACATTGCAGGACCACATTAATTGAATGACAGGGATTAAATTGCTTAGGGCTCATGCATATCAAAAATGTGCCCAAAAGCAGCCTCATTAACCACTTAGAAAATGGCATTCCATGGGATAAAACATCTTGAGGAAGGCAGGAAGATGTGATACAGAACATCAATTGACCTAAATGAATTTTAATCATACATGTGTAGACACAAAATGAGGATTCCCTAAACCAGTCACTCTGGTGCATTCTCTGGATCACAGCATTGAAGCAAATGGATATCCTAATCTTTCTCTTACTTTGGATCACCTTAGCTCACTGATCCTTAAAAAAAAATAATTCCTTGAGTTGAACTGATGTTGGATCTGGAGTGTGTGTACAAGACAACAGACTAAGGAGTTGGCTGGATGGAACACCAGCACGTTTCAGATTTAAATGGAGATAGGAACGTACATTGTTTATATGCGGCATAATCTCAGGCTTAAGATCCAGAAGTCTTTTTCTGTCACCAAAGGATGAGGTAAAGAACATTTCCTGCTTGCCATCAGGCAAGGCAGGACCCTGGGCCCCTCATTGTGCAAAGAAGCATTTACTTTCCTGAGCATAATGCTTTCTGCTATTCCTGGTGTTAGTGCGTTTGGAAGCATAAATGAAGCACTTAATGGTTAAGCAGTGAAGTAGATCTAAAGTAGTAGAGACTAAACAATGGATATTCGGAGTGCAGTCTTGTCTGAAATTATATAAATCTTGAGTTTTCAAACTTCTGTTCAGATAAAGTGAATGGGAGGAAAAGCAGCAGCATTTTGCTTTCAGCCCTTTTGAGTATTTACTTCACCTACTTCCTCTGATAGTCATCCTGAGAGAAATACGGAAACCCCAAAGATCCTTCTGTCTGAAGCTGTAATGTTCTGGACGAGCTGCAGCCTGGTGTGCATGCTGGTATGGAAACCAGCTGTCTTCCAGCTTTTGAAGGCTCCTTTAACTGCGGTATTTTTGGTGACTTAGAGAAGCTTTGAAATTTTTACCTCAGTGGGATAATAATGAAATTCTTATATTCCAGTTTCTTTTTTCAGTCACGTCTGAGCTTTGAATGGCACTTCCACTCAGGTTATGGCTGTAGCAAATGTGATTAAAACCAAACAATCCGCAGCCTCCTTCCACAATCACCCAGAGGAGAAGGGTATCTTGGATTCTGACACATCAGAAGTGACTTAGATTGTGCAGCAAACTTGTGTTTGTTTTGTGCACACCACAAATAAGGACTGATAGCCTTTGGACAGCATGGATTTAGCATTCCCAGTTTCAGTCAGTCTGTATTTACAGGCATTTCTATTTTAAAGATTTTTAAATTTTTGCTGAAATGTTCAATGTTTTGTATCTGTTTTGGAATTGGTTATCTGGTAGTGAAGCTTGAAGAAATAAGACATGCTTGAGGAAACTGAAGCTAGTAGATTGTGTTGTTTTAATTTGTTTACAAATGAAGTGGAACATTAGTTCATAGGATCTTAGAAAGCTGTTATTGCATATAAGTCAGCATGTGATGAAGCAACCCCTCCTTCTGCTTTTCACATGGACTGGGAATAACTTTCTAACCCTGAAATTTGAACCCCGGGGCTGGTTGGACTGGACATTTGAGAGAACTCGGGCTTTTTCATCTTTATGACTTGAATCAGAAAATATTCACCAAGATTTGCAAGAAGAAGAAATTTTAACTTTTTATTTTCTTATGGCCCATTGAATAGTGAGTATCAAACTGTCTTGGGGCGGTCCCGTTGTGTAAAGGAGAGCACTCTGGACTCTGAATCCCAAGGTCGCGAGTTCGAGTCTCAGTGGGACCGTCCCCTGGCAGTTCAATGCCTCCCTGCCATCCCATCCCGTCACATCTCGGATGCTCAGCAGGGTCAGCCCCGGTCAGTACCGAGTGCTGTGACAGTCCCGAGGACTTCCCTGTCACTGTCCAAGCTTGCTCAGCTGTGACAGATGGACCTCAGGACTTAAACGGTGGGGCCAGTTCTGTGCACGCTGTGCCTCACCTAAAAAAATCCACTGCACAGGCTGGAAGGGCACACCCACGTGGGGAGAGCCCTGCCCAAATCTGCGTTAGCGAAGTCTGGCCATACATACATCAAACTGTCTTGGACTAATGTGGACATTTAAAGCTGTAATGATGCTACTTTGCATAGGACTGTTGACTGTGCAGTCTCAAAGATGTATACTGTGCCTACAGTTACAGGTGCCATGTGATTTACATGGTGAACCAGCTGAGAATTGAGAGATGATTGGTTGCAAACAAACAATATTTGTTTCTGGTAATACCTGTTACCTGTTCAGTATTTGCGTTCTAAACTGGTTATTGGCGTAAATACGGGTAATGCCAAGAAATTGGAGCAGATAGTTCTTCATGCTGTGTAGCATAAGCAAATGGGCAAGATTGAAAAAATGCAGCGCGGTTCGTGTTACCGATTGCGAGTGCCTTGGCTGCGGGAGGGCGCAGCGCGCTGGAAGGACCTTTCTGCCACCAGATGTCAGTGTGCACAGGGTTAAAATTGCTCTCTCTTCCTCCGAAGCTGTAGCCGATTGTGTCTCGACGGTTGTTCTTCTCTTGTGCCCAGTAACTGCAGGTGCAGGTAGCATTAGAACTACAATAAAGCTGTAAAGCCTTGTGCTCAAAACCAGTGTCAGATCTGTGCACTCTCAATACAGCTGCTAGCTCAGGAAAAACCTGGCGGTTTCCTCCTTCTTGGAGGAGGGCCAGTATTATTCCTTTTATACACAGGGGATGATTTAACTGGATCAGTGAATGTGGGGCAGAGTGTGCTGAGACTGTAGCTCTGTAGTTGGCCTGTCTGATCCTTCTCCTGGTAACAGCGAAGACCTAATACCGAGGAGCACAGGCAGATCCACAGTATCTGCTTCATGGTCTGTTTAATACAGATCTGTTTGAAAATGGTCAGTTGCCACAGAACCTAAACTGTCTGTGACTGAGGGAAGACTCTGAGAAACCAGAACTGCTTTGTGTAGTGCCTCCTGTATAAACAGACAGTAACTGCAGGCTTTTCTGGGAGAAGTCAAAGTCTTCTTCCTAAAGGTATAAACTTACATAGACTAAACAGTTATGAGACAAGTCATGTGTGGAAGAAAGGAGTGTTTATTTAAAGAAAAAAAATAAAAAGGAAGCTAATTGATTGGAATGCGGGGTCAAAGTGAGAATTGTGCATTTTAGTACTTAAAAAAAACCCAAACCAAAACAGTTTCCAAAACAGTTGGTTCACTAAGCTCTTGCATCTGCAGAAATGAATTGCAATCACTTGAAACTTTTGTACGAGTTGGCTTTGTCCTGTAACTGGGAACTTTGTGAAGGTTTATCTTTAGCAGTTTATTATATGTACTAGAGCTATTGATGCCCTTTCTCCCGAAATCTGTAGGGGGAGAAAAAACCCTGAGACTATTTGCTGTATCCAACACAGCAAATAAAGGGGTCTGTTAAACAGCAAACAAAGACTTTTTATACAAAAAGGAATCTTATTTCATGTATCGTGTACATTTTGAAAGTTAATTGTGACTGACTTCAAAAGCAAGCCTGAAACACTGGAAGAAAACCATCATGATTTCTTGGCTTTAAAGGTTTCTTTTTTGAAACTACAAAATATTAACCTCATCTATCAGAATCACTCTGGAGACCAAGCTAAAAGCCAGACACAGCCATTTGCAACTTCCATTAAAATCAGAGGAAATTGTATCTGCTTATCCATGGGTGGTGTTCAGCCTACTGTCTGTTTTTAAGCAATATCAGGAGATTAGTTTGTGAGCTGTGTGGGACAGCGGCTCCTCCTTGGAGCATCATCAGTATTGCTGATGGCAAGGCCTTAATCTCATTGGCAGTTTTTACTTATTGAGGAGCAAAAAACAATAACACTCTTTTATTACCTGGAAGTGTGGATAAGATAATAGTAAAAGTGCCTTGTGGCCTTAATTGAGCCTTAAGTTTTCTCTTTACTTAAATACAGGTTTGTAAACGAATGGACTTGGTTTGCCAGAGAATGTTAAATCAGGGATTTCTGAAAGTGGAAAGATACCACAATTTGTGTCAAAAGCAAGTTAAAGCTCAACTTCCAAGGTATGTACCACTTAGAACTGTGATTACATTTTTCTTTTAAGCAGGTTATTGAAAAGGAATTTCTTGCTGGCTAATTCCACTTATATATCTTGAAAATTTGAGCCACATGTTATTGTTTCATTTTTTCCCCCAAAGCACCTCGAACCTAAGATTTAATTACAGAATAATGGTGTGGAAAGTCTCTCTGACATCTCAAACAGAGAAGAGTGGGTTCTATATTACTCAACTCTTCTGGAAAATCAAGCAAGGATTCCTAGGACTGAATAAATTCCATTCCTTTTCATGACCGACTGCCTTCACTGATGATTTATCAAAGACTCTGCTTAAAAAAAGAGCAAGGTTTTTCAGTAACAAGGATTAAACAGGGGCAAGGAAGAGGGATGTGATATGTGAGTGTTACTGGGAGATGGTTTCCCAGTAAAGCAGTGAATTTCTTTCTCTCTCCAGTGAATGAGTGCAGCTGCTGCTGTGCCCTATCAGAGTTCCCAGTCAGACTGAAGAAACTAAATGTTGCGTACCATATACAGATCCTTTGTCAAAAGACCTTCTATCTCAACCTAAACTTTGTAGCAAGCACTACTAATGCATTCCATTTATTATGTCAATTGCATTGAAGGTCTGACCATAGGAATAAGTGGGGGAATAAAAATTTTCACACTGTGACTTGGTGTCTACTGCCAGTTAGTACTGAAAGCTGGTTCTTAAATAGTCTTAAATTACATATAAGGTTTATGGATCACATTATTTGTTTAGAAAATAAATTTTGTCTAGGAAAGTGAACCTGCTGGTTCTCAGTCTGTATCTGTTATTTCCATTAAGACAAATGTTAGTGTTTACAATTTCAAACCTCAAAGGGTTTTAAGGGTGAAATTAACTTAAGCAATGTTACAATTTGATTCTTGTTGGCTCCTTGTTAAATTGGTGTCACCTTATGGTCTGTCTTCTAGGCGGGAGTCAGAGAGAAGGAATCATTCATTAGCTCGCCATGCAGACATCCTTGCTGCTGTGGAAACGAGACTCTCTCTGTTAAATATGACTTTCATGAAGTATGTGGATTCCAATCTCTGTTGCTTCATACCTGGAAAGGTAAGATGTAGACTATATTATGTGAAAATATATATCTGTGTTTAAAAAATAGGATTGCATAACTTAACCCAGCACAACTGAGGCAGATTAAGGTACTTGCAAACAAAGGTGCAAGCCAGTACTCTGTTTTACCAGGCAGTCTGAAATGAATGAACCACACTATATTTAAATATTATTTTAAATTTGATCCTCTATTTGCCCTTAGATTCTCTCTTAATTCTAGTGTTTGACTTATGGCATATACATCTGCTACAACCTTTTAGAAAAAACACATGATCCAGGCTATCAGAAGATGTAGTAATTTAGACTATAAATAACACTAAACACTCAATCAGGAAGATTTTAGGCACCTTTCTTAAGGGTTTCAGTACCTCAGATTAATTGATTAAAGGTATTTAGTATGTGGAAAACACTGTTCAGTATTACAGGGGATGGTGCATTTTTGTACAGTAGGTGGAATTAGTTTCAAATATGAAGTGTGTTAAATGTGACTATTACTGAACAGTTCTGGTGTTCAGTACCCCAACATTAAATATACATCACCTGGTGTACACTGCCCCAGCATTAAATATAAATTCTGCAAGTGAGATGGACTTTGGAGATCCCACTGTTGATAAGCTGTGAAAACATCAGTGCATGAGAGAATTGACAAAATCATGGTCAGAAGAAGGCTGGTACAGCTCAGGGATGAAACAAGGTCAGTGAACATCAGCCTGGTGCTGTGTTCCTTGGTATTTCCATGTGAGGGTTGGATATGTTGGTACTGCTTTTTCATGGGCAGATAACTTTTCATTCATCCCAATGGAATTTAGTTATCTGTTGGATTCAGGGGCAGCATGCAGGCATTTGTACATTCAGTGTTGGTAGGATAGACAGGCTGTGAGCATGGAATGTAGTCCTGAAGAGGTAACTATTTTTGTACGCTGTTGTTGACTTGATATTAAATTAATTTTAAATTAAATAACCATGGTGTAATATATTCTTTACTGACTTGACATTGTATTTTTATATATACCATACATTTAAAAAAAATTAATATGGCAAAGTCAAATGAACTTTAGTCCTTGATACTCACCTAGTAAATTAAATACTTAATTGTTGCCACACTGTTTTGAAGAGTAGATGGAAAGGCATTACTGAGTCTAGACCTGGGGTGTGCATGACTGGGGCAAGTGAACCTGCCAGCCATTTTCCTTGTGGGCATTGACTCTTAAGGACCTAGATTTTATCTTGATTTAACTGCTAAAAAGTTAGGGTTTTTTAAAAAGTTTATTAACTTGGGGTATGAATTTGGTAGCTGCTGCTCTCTAGACATCATTACTAGTTCACCAGAGAATAATATTTTGGTCAATCAAACTCCAGGCTTAGTGTTCACTTACAGTCTGTGGTTCCCCTTGCACCTGTTTCACTTCCCTCAAGCAATTTTGCCACAGAACTGCTAGGAAGTGAATTTCTGTGAGAATATGTAAACCCTGATTTGAAGTTGTCATTCTGTGAATGTTCTTGTGATAGCAGAACACTGCTGCAAAGGTTTATACTGAGGATGTTGTTGCTAACAATCTGAGTGAAATTAGAGAAGTCTGTTTTGGTTTGCTTCTTGATGAGGAACTTTAGTCTTGTGTAGCTTTTGCAACCTTTTAGACAAGCTGCCTTTATCAAAAAACAGGTCCTTATGATCTGTGATCTTCAGGAAAATCTTCAGCCATTCTCAATCCTGTGAGAAATACCTGTGTAGTTTTGGCTGAGACCAGCACTCCTATTTTGAAATGCCTCAGACTATAATTCATAGATTAGTGCCCACCTTTCATCTCTCTGTGTCTCTCCTAACCAAAGGGCTTGTTTGCCAGACCTGTTAAGAGAGTTATATTCTTGGTTGGTAGTGGATTGATGTTTTATAAATTAATGTTTTGGATTTAATCTGAATTTGCACTATTCTGAGTGTATCCAAGTGGACTCAAGTAAATATTTACAGCTCTTCAGACTGACATAATGCTGATTCTTGCTACTTCAATGATGTGTTTCATAACTGGATGGGTTAGTGACTGTTCTGCATTGGGGCTTCGAGGATCTTGCTTGAGGTTCTCTAAAAGGAAATTATTACGCTCTGTTGAGTGTAGATGATGTAACCTGCAAGTCAAGTATGGCTGTAATAAAACAAAATTTTGCATAATGAGCATTATTTCCTGAGTTTGAAGAGAGCTGTTGTGATAGATCAAGTGAATAGCTTCTCTGATATGTCATAAACAGCACTTCATTTCAAAAGCTCATCTAGAAATAAAGCACATCGTGGTATTTAACTGTTATGTAGTAAAAGCCCCTGAATGTGCCAGAATTTTTAGAACAAACAGAAATAATCTTGCCTTTATCAGAAAATCCTAATTCTTCTTAAATGTTTTAGGTAATAGATGAAATTTATCGAGTGCTAAGATATGTAAACTCTACAAGAGCTCCACAGAGAGCTCATGAAGTTCTTCAAGAACTAAGGGACATTTCCTCCATGGCTATGGAATATTTTGATGAGAAGATTGTTCCAATACTGAAAAGAAAGATGCCTGGGTCAGATGTATCGGGACGTCTGATAGGAACTGCCCCAGGTATTAATTCTGATGTACAGTTAAGTTTTATTTAGCTTTTCTGTAAAAATTCACAGCACTTTGTTTTAAAAGCTACCTCCCTGAAATGTGAGCTTTATTACACAAATATTGATAATACTTGTTTCTTAAGAATGCTAACTGAAATTAATTTGCTTTGAATTTACGGAGCCTTTGTACTACTGAAGGAACAGTCACGTAAATGTATGTGGGAATTACACACAGTGTGGATTCCTTAAACAAACACTTTGTGCCACCAGTGAACGAGACTTTGTCGCTGCATTTGCTTGAAATTTGGCACATAATATGACAACTAGATGCCTTTTATTTTTAGGACAATCAGCAAATGAATTTGCTTAAGCTGGTTTAGTACATGGAGAGGTAGAACATACTTGTTTGTGCTTTTTTACTTTCCTGGGACACTGCTGTATGCACTAACAAGCAAAATACTTACAAGTAATTGTGAAAAGGCAATTAAAATAACAGTTGTCTATAACTTGTCCATCATATACTTTTGTCAGACTTTCCAGAACTTCTGTGAACAAAGGTCTAAGGTAGTTGCCCTAATGGCCAAAGGCAAAAGGCTGTAAAAATGTAGCATCTTCACTGTGCAGGATGTCTTCACACTTTAGGAACTGTGAAATTAACTCCCTACAAGGATAACTTAATAAAAATTGAAGAAAAATAATAGGCTTAAGTGCAGGAGATACTTGTTTCTTGTATGTCCTGTCCATATTTTTAGCTATAAGTGTGTATACCAGCTGTTAATTATATCCTGTTAATTATACTTTAATTTTTTAATTATATATGTTCAATATGTATGTTAATATATACTGAGACTCTTGGCTGAGGAAGTGTTGCCCAAACCCATAGCTGATGTCAATTGTCTTTTCAAGGCCAAGGCTTTATGATGCATAAACCCCCCTGTCTCCTGTTGAGGGAGGAGCATCCCCTCTCCTGTGGCAGCCCCTTAGTGCCGTGTGATGGGGGGTGTGCTGGCATCCAAACAGAGAGAACAGGAGGAAAAGGAGGATGGCTGTTCCAGGCTGTTCTGTCTGTATAGCACTTAAAAGTTGCACCTTGCACAGCATTGCTAAAAGAGTAAAATGACTGAAAAAGTGATATCTTTTATGGCAGAAAAAGTGAAAAAAATTATACAGTAGCTGTTAGTCTCCTTGATTTGCAGGAACTTTATTAGAATCAACAGTTTCAAGCTCAGATTCCAGTATGGTTTTAGTACTTAGGAAGAGTGATTCTAAAGAAGCATGGAAAGTAAATTCCTTTCTTCTAAAATGTAAGTTAAACTGAAATACCTTGTTAAGCCCCAAACCACAAAATTTCAGAACTTTAGCTCTCTGCATCTAAGACAGCAGAGTTTTGCTGCTCTAATGAAAGATACTTATTTACTCTAACTATTCAGTATTAAGTAGATGTGTTGTGGATTTTGATTTAACATCTCTGACATTCAGTCTACAAGACACATCTCTATACAGTTTTTGATATAACAGAAGGAGGGGGGCTTATATACAGGAAATAATGATGAGCTGTTTTCCAGACTATTGAAAAGCCATAAGTATTTTAAATGAAGTTGTACTCTGAGATTACCACATGTTCTTTTTAGATGCTTAGATGACTGTGAATCTGTTTACACGTTCATGTAACTTGCAACTGGTGCTCAGATTCACGTTTGGGGAGTAGGGATAAGCAAACTGTGAAAACTGGGACACAATTTTTACCTTTCAGAGGATTAATCACAGTTCTCTCTGAAGTTCCAGGGCCCTCTGCAGCACTGACAACAATGCAGCTGTTCTCCAAGCAGAGCCCTTCCAGGCAGGAAGTCACCAAACTCCAGCAGCAAGTGAAAGCAAACGGCTCGGGCTTGACAGCGCTAAAGCGGGAGATCTCCGAGCTCCGCATCAAAGTGCAAGAGCAACAGAAACAGCTCCAGGATCAAGATCAGAAACTGCTTGAGCAAACCCAAATCATAGGGGAACAGAACGCCCGGTTGGCTGAGCTTGAACGCAAGCTGCGAGAGGTGATGGAGAGCACAGTAGGGAATTCTTCAGGTTCTGGCTCAAATGAACAATCTCCTAGAAAACGGAGGAAGGCGGTGGATTCCACAGACTGTCCTAGGAAATCTAAACGCCTTCGAAACAGAAAATAACTGGGGAGTAAATGACGCCTTCAAGAGGATACACTGCTCTAGTAGCCCAAGCAGGTCTGCTTGTTTGGGTACTGTGACCAGCTTCATGGTGTCACTTAGGCTGCTGGCTCTTCAAAACACCTCTTAGACTTGAACAGTAATTTCCTTTCATTGACTTTTCCCCTGCTTTCTGTATGGGTGGGCCTAATGCACAGAATCTTTAATATTTGCAATAGTTACATACTAACCAGAACTGCTCTGTTATGTTTTGAAGGGTTAACCTTTTTTTTTTTGTGCAAACGTGTTTAAAGTTATTTGTGTTTATGCATATGTTCACAAAAAATCTTAAATAAATTGTCTTAACTGACTAAAAAGTTAAGCGTTAAAACAGATGTCCTGTTCACTTGAAAGAAAGATCCACTTTTAAAATCTTGTTTTTGAGAACTTGACCTTTTTTGTTACAAGTGACCTTGTCTGGAATGTCTGAAAAGTAGTTAATACTTTTTGGGGTTCTCTGTAATGAGTAAAACTGGCTTCTTAAGCTACTGTATTGGCTATATATTTTTGTAAACTTACAAGGAAGGGCCTTCTATCCAGTCCTCATGTGCACACACCCTGGTTCGAGGTCTTGGGAGCCATATTCTACGTTTGCATGGATAGATGCATGCACAGCTTAATCAGCCTGCCAAAAGCACTTGCCTGAAATTGTTCCAGACTCTGGGAGAGAGCACAGAGACCTGTAAAGCAATTTCTTTGTTCCTCAGCCATAACTTAGCACATGCTTTCATCACAGCTGTTGTCTTACTGGGAGGTGGTTCCGAGGTGAGTGGCAGGAGCGTTTCAGCCCTGCCTGCAAGGCAGGTGTTGTCAGCCAGGGCTGGGGAGTTGAGAAGCTGCCAGTGCAGCACTTGGTTCACAGGCCAACACTGTCCCTACATTCACTGAGCTTGGGGGACGTCATTGGAATGAAATGCTGTATTGTGGGAAAACTGAAACTATTTTGTGTGTCTGTGTTGGGGTTGAGGTGGAAATTTTCCTGTAACACTGATGACGATATTCTAAACTTTCCTTATCCTAAAAGGTAAATCACTTCAGACAAAGCTTTAATTTCTTTTGCACTTCTGTTTTGAGCTTGTAACTGGAAAAGCATGTCTTGCACTGTTCAGCCTCTCTGGTCACTTTAACCACCTCAGAGTTATGTACAGTGATTATTCCCCTCCCATCTGTATATTTTTGGAACCTTATACAAATACCATTGTCCTTGGTTTTGTTTTAATGTACTAAACTATGTAGCTTTATGATTTGACTTATGTTTTCTTTTTTAAACCAGCTGCTGCTTTGGGTTTAGGTGGTTCTGAATTCAACTTGGGATGGCACTAAAAATGAAATTGCTGCATTTGTAGCTGTTCACAATCTCAATACTATGGGTTAAAGTGCAAGTTTCTTTTTCATTTTTTACGGCTGTCAGCATAACATTGTGGCTGTATTTAAAGCACCAAAAAAAATCAGAAATTGTCTGGTCAAAATGTTATGTAATCACAGAAAATGGATGTTTTTCCTGAATTTTCTGTTACAATTTTTACTTTTAAAACATTGGCTCATACCAGGAGTAACATGGCAAATGCCTTATATTTGGCAGACATTTAGTGTTCAAATAAACTTCTTGAATAGTTTGCGTCTTTTAAAAAAGGCATTTTTCTTAAGCATCAAGATTAAGCATAAAGTGTTATCTGAGGGAAAACTTAAACTGTTCAAGGAGCATCTGCTGGTACGTGTTTTCACCAGCTCCGAATTGTTTCTTATCATTAAGAATCTAAGATAGATACCTGCTATCCAGATGAAAAATACTGGCTATACTTTAAAAAAGAATTTTGAATCCAAGGGTCAGCGTGATAGCTGTGATTACTGTGTGATACAAATTAGTGTAATGGTTATTCATGATGAGAAATTCCTGTAATGGACTAATTACTAGCTATTTGTGGTGAAATACTTCCAAACTTATAAACCTGTGAGTTGCATTTACTGAAAAGGTTTATTTATACATCTCTGAATAGATTTCACCTTAGTTTCTATATTAATTTCTATAATTTCTCAAACAATTTCCCCCTCCTCCCCTTCCCAGTGTACAAATAGTTTCAGGTTACTGGAGAGTCCCATTTATTTGTGTCAGGGAATCTCCAGCTGTGCGTAAACTGAGCTGGAAAGAACAACAACCTGTTGTTACATGAAACATTCTCTGTGAATGTGCCAAGTGCCAACTTGGAACCTTCAGCTCAAGGAAGTGTCATGTGTTCCAAGTTTGCAGGTGCATCCTGATTATCTGTGTGTTAATGAGTACAGTAAACTGGAACAAGGGCTGTGAAATGTAAAGGGTGGAGGGGATGGTTACAAGGCAGCTCTGAGAAATGGGATGGCAAAGGCGCACCGGTATTTTGTTTCACTTCCCAGGGGGGCAGACATCACATGGCTCTTCCTTTGGAATATACACCACTGGCACAGACAAAGCAGAGAGAACAGAATGAAGTAATAGTTTAGAGAAAACAGCTGGAGCATTAATTTCTGACACCGTGTTGTCCCTTATTAAATAGAAATTGCATTTGCAATATACAAACAAGCTGCTAAATTGCCTGAAGTAAAACTAAATCACTTTTCACCCTAAATGTCTATGCACCTTTACATGAGTTGGTGCTTTGGCCTCGAGGAGTACAGTGTTGGTAGTGATGAGTGACTGTATGAGCTGTTCAAGGGAGAGCCTCAAACTTGTGAGACTGAGATGCAGTTTACAAAGTCACATGAAATATTGTTTTATTTGCAGCACCCGTTTGGTTTTAGTACTTTTATCAAGGGCTGAAACTGAACAGCTCTGGGTTGACAGGGAAAGCAATAGTGTCTTTTATAGTTAGTTTCTTAAAATAACTCAAGACTACTGAGACCAGTTTTCCTGCTTTTCTGAAAATAGCAGCTTGCCTTGAAAACTTTTTTCATAGGAGGGTTGGGGATTTCCTTACAAATTTGTATATCTAGTGAGCATGGTGAGAATGGGATCAGAAGATACTACAGTGATGCTTTCTTGAGGGAAAAGCTGTTTGCAACCAGGTCTTGCTTCCCTTGCTTGTATGTAAATGCAGTATGCAAGCACCCTCCAAACAAGGGCTAGTGGATATCATAGGTGGAAGCACTGAAGGAGGAAAGACTACCTGCTTAACAAGATACATTTTACAGATTAAAGAACAGATAGAAACAAACAGAACTTCTTCAGTTCCTAATACTTGTTCAGCATTGCATGTTAATCACTGAAGTTCATGAATGTTACACAGGTGCCTGTATGTAATTTTTTAATGTGAAAGGTAAGACAGAATTGAACAGAAACTTAGTTGCTCTTACTGAGATCTTTGGGAGCACTAGGATTGCCTGAGGAATTTGCTTCTTGGAAATAAGATGCCATAGGATATGGTTGCATATGTCTTTAGACACAAGAGGGCTACCTGATTTCTTGGTGTTCCTGATGGTTTTAAAGTAACTGGCAAATGACAGTGATAGATTGTTATTTCATAAGTAAATTCAGCTTGGACTATTTTACAGCAACATGTCTGCTAGTTGTGAGCTGTTCTGATGCTCTCCAGTTGCCTTCCTGTGCTGCTTTGCACTGTACCTGGACCAGCTCACTTGTTGGTGTGCTCTCTGCTCTTGCAGTTGTGGTTCCTGAATCCCACCTTCCCTGTCAGACACCTGTGCATTGCTGGCTCTGGTTATATATAACTAAACATTCTGGGATTTTTGTTCTAGCTTTGTACCAGCTGAAGACACACTAGGTACTGGATCTCTTTGTCTTTGGAAAGGGAGGTCAGATACCAAAACTGTTGGCTTGCTGAAGACCTAATAAATCTGGATTTCACAGAATCATAGAATCGATTGGGTTGGAAAAGACCTCCAAGATCATCAAGTCCAACCCTTGGTCCAACTTCAGTCCATTTACCAGATCATGGCACTCAGTGCCATGTCCAATCTCAGTTTAAAAACCTCCAGGGATGGTGAATCCCCCCCCTCTCTGGGCAGCCCATTCCAATGCCTGATTACTCTCTCTGGAAAGAATTTTTTTCNCAGGGGAAGGATCACTGCCCTAGTCCTGCTGGCCATGCTATTTTTGATCCAGGCCAGGATCCCATTGGCCTTCTTGGCCACCTGGGCACATTTGTTACAGACTGCTTAAACCAGAAAGGCTCAGTGATTAAGTAGGAAAGACACTGCTCTCCAGTACTCTTGGGCAATTAAATGATCCCAAACTTTAATATTTCTCCTATATGTTTAAGCCTTGTTTAGCTGCTCTGGAATGTTTAGTTTGTGAACTCTTGTATTTAATTGCCCTACTGAAAAACTTGGCTGTAATAATGCCAAGGTCGTGGGTTCAATCCCCTGTGTGGGTCATTGACTTAAGAGTTGGACTCGATGATGCTTGTGGGTCCCTTCCCACTCAGAATAGTCTGTGAGTCTGTGATTCTAAATTTGTGATGGTTTACAAACCCACATATGTTTGCAATGCTGTACAACACCTGCCCCTCTGTGCTGGACTCATTAAGCCTCTCCCCCAGTGCTCTTGCTGGCCAAGCTGCAGCCTCTCCATCAGCTGACACGTTCCTCTGCCAGGATCCTGCACAAGGGTGAGAAGGTCTGCACTGCAAAGATGGAGAACAGAGCTAATATTTGAGCTGCAAGAAGGAGGGAACACTCTGAGAATGTTACAGTGTTCAGAGTGCAGCTGAGCGTGACGCTCGTGCCCGGCACTGCGGCCTCAGCACGGGCAGCTCAAAGGCGCGTCCTGGTTTGTTGTGACACAGTCACTGACCAAAAAATAAACCTTGCAAGGTCACGGTGCCTTGATGAAATCTCAGCATCTGCTCTGCCTCCTGTGCTGCCCAGTCCTCAGCAAGTGCAAAACTCAGATCATGTGGCTGAGGAGGGAAAAGCTGTGCATGAACTTTTCCATGTCTCATCTGACTGCTCCATTTCCCCCTTCTAATTCCCATCCTGATATGCACAGATTAAAAATGCATGCAGGGAAAACTGTCCACGGAGGTGCTATATTTTATGGGTCCTATGCTTTGTCCATTATTTAGATTGCAAACATTTTCAAGTAGGGATTGTATTTCCCCTCCATGAGCCCTGTTGCACATGGGGCTTTTAGCAGACAGTATTCATTAGCCTTTTTGGTTAATTACTACTAATAAAGTATGCATAATGAACCTTGAGATACTAATATTACATTATTAGATAAGGTATAATTTACTTTGTGGTAACTTCTCTGCTGTTTTTATCACTATTACTGATTTGGACAAGCAAAATCCCAAGCAAGTACTCATTCAACTTCTATATTAAATAATCTTTGTAACTGAACTACCCAAAGTCAGTATTATATGAGAAATACATGCAGGGACAGATTAAATGGAGGCCAATTCTTACAGAAGAGTTTGTCAGAGAAGTTTTTAAAATCATAGAATCATAGAATGGATTGGATTGGAAAAAACCTCTGAGGTCATCAAGTCCAACCCTTGGTCCAACTCCAGTCCATTTACCAGATCATGGCACTCAGTGCCACGCCCAATCTCAGTTTAAAAATCTCCAGGGATGGTGAATCCATCACCTCTCTGGGCAGCCCATTCCAATGCCTGATTACTCTCTCTGGAAAGAATTTTTTTCTGATCTCCAACTTAAATTTCCCTTGGCAGAGCTTGAGCCCGTGCCCCCTTGTCCTACTGCTGAGTGCCTGGGAGAAGAGACCAACCCCCACCTGGCTAGAACTTCCCTTCAGGCATTTCTAGACAGTGCTGAGGTCACCTCTGAGCCTCCTCTTCTCCAGGCTAAACAACCCCAGCTCCCTCAGCCTCTCCCCATACCTTACCACGAAACGGGAAGAAAACAGCTCCCTTGGCACGGGCGTTTTGAGTTGTGGTTCGATACCTCTGGGCAGGTTTTACCTTTCCAGTCGGGTCGAGGCCCGGCAGCGCCGCCGGTTCCGTCCCCACAGCCCGGCCCTGAGGGGCCGCGCCCGCCGGCAGGGGGCGCCCCCGAGCGGGAGCGCGCGGCAGCGGGCGCGGCCAATGGGCGGCGG
>VWZD01004236.1:336790-358875 GCA_013396695.1 Sakesphorus luctuosus | reverse complement strand
GGGGAAGGAGGGAGGGCAGCGCGGCTGCCTGCGGGGGCAGAGCTCCGGAGCGGCGGCCCGGGGCTCCCTCCCTACCTCACTCCCTCGGGCCCACGGAGGGGATAACGGCGCCCTCGAGTGCCGCGCGTAATGTGGGGCCGGGCTTCTTTCAGCCCTTCTGAGTCATGGGTGGGCTGCTCGGTTCGGAGACATTTCCTTCCTGGGTAGGCTGGAGGTGGCACTGGTGCCTGCCATCTACGTGTCTAGTTGCTGAGCAACGTAAAGTGCTAAAATTACTTGATTCTAAATGATTCATTATAGCAGCAAATATCACAACTGGAAAGGTCATGCGTTTTCATTACCTTTGCAGACGAATCCTAATTAGGAAGAAGGGAAGGAAATGCTCTGTCTGCTGCTGTAGTCTAATTGGGGTAGTTGGCTGTGAGGAGAGCTTCGAAATAACTCCTTTTTCATTTAATTCTTTCTCATCTAGCTAAACATCCAGAGATAAAAGCATTGATGAAGCCAGACTACAACCTGATCTGGGTGGTTGTGCTGATGGTTCTCGCACAGTTGACTGCATTCTATCTAGTTAAAGACTTGGATTGGAAATGGGTAGTCTTCTGGTCATACGTTTTTGGAAGCTGTATTAGCCACTCCATGACTCTGGCCATTCATGAGATCTCTCACAATAGTGCCTTTGGTAACAGGAAAGCCATGTGGAATCGATGGTTTGGAATATTTGCCAACCTCCCTCTTGGTCTCCCGTACTCCATATCCTTCAAGAGATACCACATGGATCATCATCGTTACCTCGGAGGTGATGGAATTGATGTGGACATTCCTACCAACTTTGAAGGCTGGTTTTTCTGCACCCCTTTTAGGAAGTTCATGTGGATTGTTCTTCAGCCTTTTTTCTATGCCATTAGACCTCTCTGCATCAATCCCAAACCCATTACTCGACTTGAAATAATCAATTTGTTGGCTCAGCTTTCCTTTGATGTTGTGATATATTATTTATGGGGTGTCAAATCCATTTTTTACATGCTTGCTGGTTCAGTACTTGGACTTGGGCTGCATCCAATTTCAGGACACTTCATAGCTGAGCATTACATGTTTTTAAAAGGGCATGAGACCTATTCCTACTATGGGCCACTTAATTTGCTCACTTTTAATGTTGGCTATCACAACGAACATCATGACTTCCCCAACATTCCTGGCAAGAGCCTTCCATTGGTAAGTTTACTTCCAAGGTTATTACTTTTTCCTTAATGAAGCCATACTTTAACTTGAAAATGAGACAGAACACTTGACAGAAGAATAGAAGTTAGGAGATTAAAAACAAAGACATAAACAACCAAACAAAACCCACGAGTGGTAAAGGAGGTAATTACTTATCATTTTAGTGGTATCCTGAACCAGCCTCCAATGTGCTGACTGCCTCTTCCATAAATGGGGTGGGGAGGAAACACACATCTTATGCTTTGCACTAACTTTAGCTTCCTGTAATTACAACCTGTCTTCTGATTTCTTCATTTGTAAGTATGCAGAAAACTAATCAGGAAGTTGCAAATAACTTTGCAGATTTGTAGTCTCTGTCTTTGCAGTCTTAAGAACAGTATTTTAATGTGTGCTTATGCTTCAGTTTCTCCTATCAGTGACATTCTCTGCTAAGGAAAAGAGAGGGTTTGAGGTACTGTTGATGTTTGTTGTACTGCTGACAAATGTGTAATAACTTTCTACTCTGGAGCACCTCAGTTTCTTCAAGCAAGAGCCTTTGAACTCTAAATAAGTATCAGCTGTACATTGACAGAATTAAAGCTTCTAAGCCAGGACTTAGACCTGTCACATCTGCATGGGTAGCAGAGGTGAAGATTCTCTTCACTTCAATCTTTGCCTAAAGATCAGAGTTTCTCTCATTTTGTCTGTGTTTCCCAGCTGGAGCACAGGCTTCAGGGGACATTAAATTTGTAATTTGACAGCAGCTACGGTGTTGGTCTTGTAGCTTTTGTTTTTGACCTTGGCAATAGTAAGACCTTACAAACTTGTCCCTTTGGTGGAGTCTAAACTTGTTATTTCTGTTGTCAGTGCAACTGTAGGTGAAAGAGCTATGCCAGCACTTTTAGCAGGGCAGGTGAATCATGTAATTGGTTTGTTTGAGGCTTTGTGTGGCTTTAAGAGAGATGACTGCTCTTATTCATAATCTTTCAAATCAGCAAAAGTTGCTTTAACTCACCTCTCATGCTGAGGTCTGTGGTGGTGAACCAGCATTCCACTTCTTGCAGAGGTATTTCTGCTATAAGTAAGCATGATTTTTTTCGAGTATTTCATTCCAGGGGCAAATACCCAGTTCTGCTGCAGGACTTGTAGTCCACAGCTCTGATAAGAAAACAAAGCCTTCTTTTAGAACAGTGTGTTTAATTCGATTGGACTGGGCTCTGCTATGCCGTGTGCTACGATCCCTGAAGTACTGAACACTTGATTCCTCAGCATGGTGAGCTGAGGATTATCACTGTGTAATAAAAGTACAGATGCACTGTTCTATAGGTGTGATGATGGACTAAAAAGATCTTCAGCTTCAAAATATGCATGTAAATAACTTGGGCTTGTTTGTTGCTTACACAGATTAATCATCCCCTTCTGACTAAAACTCTGGAATTTTGTGAAAAGTCCTTTTTGTTCTGTTCAGGTTTTTAAGGCTTCGGGTGGTTGGCCTTAAATAATCAGTAAGGACCCCTGACTGAACCTGCTGCTCCGTTTAAAATAATGGTCTAGTCAGCATGTGCAACTGAGAACAGTCTTTGGGAGTTTATATTCATTCTTTATTGTCTGTCTCTTCTTAAAGGTGTTCCTCTGAAATAAATGAGGGGGATTTTTCTGAGTGCTGCGGTTTGAAACTACTTGTAGAAATAGCCGTGCTAAACATCTTTTCCTAGCATTTATAACATCCTTTTGACTGCTACTTTATAGCTATGAGTCATCGGTGAACTGAGTCACTCACTTTCAATAGCAACCAAACCACTCGCTTTTGTGAGCTGAGCTGCCTCATCCTGTGGGTAGCACAGTGAACGGACTTGGGAGTGCCAGCGGAGTTTGCTCTGGTTACCTTCAAAAGTTTCACATAAGGTTTATGTAACAACCTGGGAATTGCTTTTTCCTCCAAGAAACATTCACATTGTGGCACTCGTGGCCCTTCCCGTGGACTCTAACCTCTGAAATTAAAGTGCTGTGGATTAGGTTACACATTGAGTTACAAATTATAAAATTGTCACAGTTTCTGCTCATATAACTAGTAAATAAACCTTTATCTCCTCTTCAGGTGAAGAAAATAGCAGCCGAATACTATGACAACCTGCCACAATATAACTCTTGGATAAAAGTTCTGTATGACTTCGTGATGGATGACACAATCAGCCCATACTCACGCATGAAAAGGCAATTAAAGGGTGAAGTGAAGCAAGATTAAACTTTTGGCAACCAAAAAACCTTGAAATGTCTGCTTGCTTTAAAGTGGCTGGTATAAAGGTCTCTTGCTAAAGCTGTTCACCTGTGTCCTGAATTAAGATGTACAGCAACATAGCAATGCATCCTTAAGGATTTTGTAGCAGACTCCTACCAGCTATAACATTCCTCACAGTCCTCAGATTTGTTTGTTTAATGTCTCTGTTTGCCTAAGGATCAGTGTTATATGCATAATGCAAAATGACTTTGTTACAGAATTTACTTTGGTAGGGGTTAAATCTATATAAAATATGTCTGACTCACAATACTTTAAAAGTTCTCAATGTAGTATATACTGCCCCAACATGCTATTTAGGTGACTGTAGTTTTAAAATGCTGTACTTACCTGTTAATTCTAAACTAACATGATTTGTTAACTTAAACCTTCTGTTGAAAATGTTTCCAAACTTATGGTTGGAAAAGCTAATTTGCACAGAAATGTTAAGTCTGCTTTTGTTTAAATATGTAATATGTCATTCGAAGCATTGCTTTAAAGTTCTACTTTTTCTACTGAAAGTACCTTAAAGGAGCAATCTATCAGAATGAAACCAGTATCTTTGAGATGGCTTCTGTGACTTCTTTGTAAAGAAAAAAAATAAAAATGGGGAATTCCAGGGTATTGCCAACTCTGTGGGTCCGACCTACTGCCTGAGCTGCTTATGTTGGATGTAGTGTGAGCAGGTGGCATTTAGGAAACTTAAAATAACTGATTAGACTTTTCATGTTGGAAAAATCGTTACAGTTTGAGATTTTTCTGATCTTCAAATCAAAATTATCACCATGTTACTATGGTTTTAAGTGATATAAATATTAACAGTCATTTGGAAATTTGGCTTGTATGGAAAACTGAATGGATTGAAACAGATGCTGTTCTGGCAACCAAGGGCAGCTGCAACCACTGGCAATTGTACCTGTTAAGCACATTTGTCATTTGTGTACACAGAAAAGTGTTGTTAAATAATCGTGTTTGTTCTTTTCCCCCTAAACCTCCAGTACCCTCCATAAATACTTGTCTTTCTTCCATATTAAAATCTGGTGAGAGGTGATGATATCAAATTTCCTCTTTAAGAAGTCTTTAATTGGGAACAGAGAATGGATAGACTTGCTGAACAGTGAAGAATCTCTCCATACCTCAGCACAGCAGATTTGCCTTCTACCATCTAATGCATAGGTGATGGTTTTCAGCAGTCAAAGGTGGACACAAACCACCCTTAAATCTCACATGGTGATTCTGTGACTTCACTAACCTGAAAGATGGAATCTGAAGAAGGTGGAATTTTTAGCTGCTGTCCATGCTGGTCTGCTGTAACTTAATTTTAGATGCTTTCAACTGCTGCATTTTGGTGCGAGTTTTTTAGGGTGTTTTTTTGTTGGTGTGTTTTGGGAGGGCTTTTGTTTGGGTTGTGTTGTTTGTTTGTTTTTTAGAAGAAGTTGAGTGCCTGAAAAGAATCGTTGGTACATCTTAACAACCCCTGCTTGATTGCGGTCCTGTTCTTAATGTGTGTTTTGTTTAAGTGTGGGCCCTTATCTGTGGCTAAGCAATAGAAATGGTATGAAAGTTTGCCAACCACTTACTAAGTGGCTTCATTATGCCAGGAACGTGAGAGCTGGCCAGCATATTGCTCAGGGTACAGTGTAATGTCAAATATACTTTGTCCAGTATTTTCAGGTGTAATTAACAAGCAAAGATTAAAGTAATATTGGGTGAATTTTTGATTGGTCCCCTTATGCTGAAGGACTTCAGCTTTAGAGAAATTCGGTATTTTTACAGCAGATTTGAGACCTGTTCTATTGAGTAGTGGTATAGATGAACTGTAAAGAATCCCTGCCTTTCCTTTCTGCTCAGGAAAACTGACTTTGGTTGAAATGCTTGTAAAGGCAAGTTGCAAACCAGGTTTTGTTTGGGGTTTTTTTAAGCAATTCTGTTAATTTCACCCTTTGCTTCTTATCTTTGATACTGATGACTTACCGTAAGTAGATGAATGATGGGAAGTGTCTCCAGAAAGTTTTATGACTAAGAGCTTAAGTTACCTACTCCATGGAATCACTGATGCTCCTCACTGCACCCTCAATAAGGCATCACGAGTGTAAATTCCTGCTTTTAATCAGGACTTGTCATCTCTCGTTTAAAATTGCAAGTGTTTCTATAGGGTGTTCTGACTCTGATCTTCCCTTCCACCTCTACCTATAAATACAGTATTTTCACTTCAAGAGGTTCAGAATAGTGGGGAATTCTGAGGGAGATATCTATGCTTGCAGGAATCGTTTTTGAAGCATCTGTTAATGGCTGTCTATTGGAGAACACTTACTGGATTAGGTTAATCTGGGCCAGTGAGGTTTAAATTTGGGTTTAAATAATGGTCTGATTCTTGCAAGGTCGGCAAATACCACTTTTAGGCATATAATTCCTGTGTAATGCGCAAGAGACCTTGGCCTCTGACTTCAATAGGAAGAATTCTGACAAAAGCAGATCATCTAAAACTTAACTTATGCTCAGCACAGTTTCATCCCTAAAAACAGTTAGGAAGCATTTCTGAACCACTGGTAAAAGTAATTAAGAACAGCTGGACTACTTAAGATTTGTGTTTGATATATTCTAAATGTACAACTAATTTTATCCAGTGATACTTAGATGTGGTGTTTATTCCAAAGGTGTGGCACAGGATTAAGAAACTATCATTTTTAAAAAATACATATGAACCATTAGTTATTGTTTTGAAGGAATTAAATAGTTTTCATCAATAAAATAAAACTATATCTGGCAGAAACAGGTTAGTACAATCTTGGAAATATTTTATCTGAAAGTTGTAGGGAGCCTTGATTAACTGGTGAAGAACAATTAAACCTAAAGAGCAGTAAGAACCCTGACAGTTAAGCCGATTATAATTTCCCCTAAATACTCTTCCAATAGAATGAGTTAACTTTGGTGTTTCTACTTGCTTGTTAAGGTTTGTTCCTTTCTGTGTAACTAAAGCATCTCAGTTTGGCAAACATCTCCTTTATGTGAAATCAGCCAGGAGTTTAACCGTCATTGAAGCATTTTAGCTGCAGGTAAATAGTGCAGAGCCCTGAATCCCCTTCAGGGCTTTCCGAGTAACTTGCAGTTTTCAGAATAAACTGCCTTGCACGGCTTGTAACATTCCCTGCCCCCAATTATTTGAAGTTCCTTAAGTGGAATAAGTTATGCATCCTGGAATCTGACTGTACTAGGCATTAGTTTTCCCACAGGACAGGCGTGGGTAATATTCCTCTTTCAAAACAACTCTTGCCTCTGGCATTCTTGTTTTGCTGTTGAACCTGTCTGTTCCCCAGCAGTGACCAATTAACATGTGTTAAATGGGTGTATCTTTCTGGTTGCAGAACTCTGCTTTCAGAGCCACGGCAAGACTTCCCACCTGGCAACCAGAGGTCAGTTGAAAACTATTTAAGACTTTCAGTTGTGTGTCTCAGGTTCCTTTTGGTGCAGTCTTTAACTGTCGCTGGTGAGCAGTAACACACACTTGAAGGTCTACAGGTGTTGAGAAATGTATGTGTTCTAGGTAAGTGGGCAGTGTTAATGCTGAGGTCAGTGGTTCACCTCTGCGTCCCTGGCTTTTATTGCTTGTATCAGATGAAGTGCCATATCAGAGCAGAGCTTAAAGCTGTTCATTCCTTATTTAACGATGAGGTTGAGCAACTGATAACATCAGTGCTGTAGACTGCAGGCTGCCATACTAATCCTGTTGGACAAGCAGGGAAAAAGTCCCTTTCAAACAGCAATCTCCTCCAAGTAGTTTGAGGCAGCTTTTGAAGAGTGTACTCCTCTGTAATTTGAAAGTCTCAAAAGACTTATGGCCAAGCCAGTTCTGCTGTTTTAGCTCACACTGCAAGGCACAGGAGCCAATTCTGGGTCTACCAATGTTGTTTCTGCAAGATCCTAGGAAAAATGTGATAAATTGGTTTATCTAAATCATGGATCTGCCTTTAGCACAGTAATCTGCTACTCTGCAGAATTATCCCTTGTCTGGCAAATCCTCCATTTCAAAACCAAGCCTGCAGGGGTATATGAGACTTTAGGATGAAGATGTGGAAAAAGCTTCCTATTCAGCCAAGATAGAAGAGAGGGGGTTTTTTTGTTGGTTTATTTTTTTCCTTATTGACAGTTCCCTGCACTGCCTCTGCCCCTTATCCATGCTTAAGTTAGCACCTACTGTGCTCTGGGACAGGATCATTACTGTGGTTTAGATATGTTGCTAGCCCCAGGAAAAGGGAGAAGATGGCATGATGAACAATTTCTTGATCTTGTCACAACAGAAACAAGATGACTAGAGGCAAAACCTCCAGGCACGTCTGGTGGGAGGAGTGGTAGCTGCATATGCAGGACAAAATATTTGCATGAAAAGGCTTGTTCCTTAAAGTAGTTCCCATTTTCTGTGTACAAAGGATCTCTTCTGTACAAAGAATCATTGTTTTTTTAGTGAGACAGACTATAGCCTAAGCAGAATTTCCCACAAGAAAAAGCAGCAGTGTGGGTGCACCACTCCTCTGTGAGCTGTCAAACAGTTCAGAGCCTACCCTTGTCTGCTCCTTGACACACACAGCACCCAGGCAAGGGAAGCAAACAGGATATGGACACTTGACTGATCTGGCTTTTTCTGCCTTGCAACTTAACTTCGTATTTTCTTGTAAATTCAAACCTTCCTGCACCCCACTTTCTTTTCTGTTATCACCTGTTAATGAAGGACGATCATGGGACACCTTGACTATTAAACATGTTTTGTGTTGGAATTCTTGGCAAGACTATATTGTTATTATGACTAATTGAATAGTATTTCCTTCTCTGTCTTGCCTTGCAAGTCCAGTTTTGCTTTCTTGCTCCATAAATACACAGGAATAATACCATCATGAGAGGAAAGGGAAATTCTTTAGTAAATATGCCAGGGCTTGAGGACTTCACTCCTTCCTAAGCTCACCAGCCACAGCTATCCTCAAGTAGGGTAGCAGGAATCTTCTCCACATATCCATAAATCAGAAATCATTGATTATTTTCATTGGTCCACTCAAACAGTCAAGTATATTATTATTATAATATTATTATAGTGTTATGAGCCAAGGGTCAGAGAACTGTTTGTCCAGGCTTGAGAAAAGAAAGCTTAGGGGAGACCTTACCACCATGTTCCAGGTGTGGCTAAAAAGAACATGGGGATTCCCTTTTTACAAGGAGTCACTTGGAGTAATGGGGTAATGGGTGCAAGTTACTCCTGGGGAGTTTCCAGTTGGGAATACGGAAAACTATTGCATTGACTGTTTTCATTGTGAAATATCTCCTCAGGGAAGTGGGGGATTTGCCCATGTCAGTCTTGTAAGATGCAGCTGGACAGGGTGCTGGACCATCTTGTCTAAACTGCTCTTGCCAACAAAGGCTGGACCACACACGTGATCCTTGAGATCCCTTTCCAACCTGCTATTGATTGAAAATGATGATTCTTCATCTTGGGTTTCTGGGAATCATAGTAATTCCTGAAGCTCCAAGCCCAGCTTATAGTTAAAAGCACACACATCTGCTTTATATACAGAGACTTAATTTGTTAGTCACAGGAGTCAGAATTTGAGTCACTGAGACTCTGGCTCCCCTAGAAGGGGGAGGGAATGTCATACCATGGTGAACAAAAATCACAGTGGAAAGTACAAGCTGCCATGAGTGTCAGGATTTTTAAAACCCAAGTCTGTGGGGATTAGTTACATATAATAATCTTCCACATTTATCTTTGGGGAAAAATGTGCAGCAAGATCTGTTGTTAGGTGGCAACTCCAAGGAGAATTAAGATGTAAGGCACTATTCCCTCTCAAGGTTAATCAGGTTGTTCAGGGTATTTGTTTAAATGAATTGTGATTTGTGTAAGAGATTAAATGATTTTCTCCCTCTTAAATGTTTAAGTAAATAGGGGGGATTTGACAGATCAGATGTTGCTTACAAAAACTATTTCACTGGCTGTTTTTTACATGTAAATGTCATGGCTTTCAATAATTTTAAAAGTTTAGTGTTATCAAACTAAAGACCTTCTATGAAGTTTACTAGCAGAAATCATGCATTTCCATTTCTCATCCTTGAATGGTTGTAATGCTTTTAAGAAGAGTAAGACTGATCAGAAGAAGTGAGATTAATCATTAAAAAACTTTGTAAGACGATGGTGGTAGAACTAATATTGTAGATAGGCTTGCTTGTAGGTTTCAGCAGTTGGTTGCTCAGTATCTGTCACTTTTCAGTGTTGTTTCTTAACTTGGATACTTCCCAGTTTGCTGATACTGGAAGTTAGGACCCTCCTTCCAAGACAGAATTTCTTGTATTTAAAAAAAGAAAGACCTGCTTTTTAAACCAGTAACAGTTTCCTTCCTTTAGAGGATACCAAACACCTAAGAAATTCAAATCTGTAATAGAATTTTTCTGTTGTTGCACATTTGTCTGTTTAAGAAAAAGAATGAACGAGCCTGTTAAATAACTTTTAGCTGTTTCAATAGTTTCTTAGGTTAAATCATAGCACTTCTGATTTCTAAAGTTTACTCTCCAAGGTAACTCTGAGGCAGCTTGCCATCTGTGGGTAGTTAGAAGCTCTCAGAACCTGTGCTGGCACAATCACAATGTGTCACTGTAGTTGGAAAAGGCACGAGTAATGGCACGATAACATGCACTGCAGCACTTTGCCAGTCTGCTCTCACAGTGCTGTCCTCTCAGGGATTATTTGTGAGTCCTTCTTCTGGAAAACTGCAATTTTCATTGATGGTGGAAAACAGCTATTTGAGCAGTGTAAACACTTGGAAGGGTTAGTCTCTGCCTCAGAGATTTCTGATTCGAGGCACCAAATATATCAGAATGGTATTGGCTTTTTAGCACTAAAAGCATTCATTTAAAAAAGGTAAATGGTTATAAGCAGGAGGTGTGTATGGTATCTTTTATTCTGGAGATGGTTCAGTTAAGGATGTTTTAGAGCAGTAGGTCATGATGATCTTTTCTTCAGGTGCAGTATCAAAGTGGACACATTTAGTGCAGCTTCTTTCCAAATTGTCTCTTGAAATCAGGCACAGGTATTGTGAAACTTTCCACCAATGCAGAATAGGTCTCTTGAGAATTGTCCAGATGGATCACCTGCACAGTGACTGACGCAGTTCTTCATACATTATTTGGTCCTAACAGTGCCAAGAGGAGAAAAATACTTCAGACAATGGTAAAATGTTATACAGTATTTTAGTGACTTTAGTATGTAACTAAGTGATGTATTATTTAACTAAGGGAAATAAGCCAGCTATATGAGCCACTAGCTGCATTTTAAAGCATTTATGAACAATAACCTCAATGAGGCAAACCCACTGTCCTGGCTCATAAATTAGGTGACAGTCACCAATGGTGTGTAATCCACAGAAACCTTTGGCAGAGTTCTAAGGCTCCATATTGCCATGGTAGGTTAGCTGGCAGCTTCACTGGGAAGGTACTGCCCTCTTTACTACGGGAGCTGCTGAACTGACACTTTCCTCTCTCATCTAGTTCTGCCAAAATGAACAGACAAGATCATCTTTTGCAACTCTAACTTAAGTGTGACTGTTCCTTAACCCTTGTTGCTAGTCCCTCAAAATGACAGTTTTGAGGAACAGAATACTTCCACTGAAATAACTGACTTCAGAAGGTGATGTCTGCCCACAAAACAGACTGACTTTGGGTTTGAGAATAACTTACTTTGGTTTGTCTTCAGTCAACCCATTAAACCATGCAAGTTAACCAAATGCAGAAATGTGTATGGGATGGAAGAAATAAATGCACTAAATCAGTGAGATGCAGTTTTTTAGCTTCTTATTTTCCAGTATTCATAGGAAGATGTGTAGAGTTTTTGTCAGACTGAATTTGTCTAGCAGATAAGGAAGTAGCATCTGGAAATGGGAGATAAGTATCTTGGACTGCAGAAGATACTTCAAAATACACAACTGACAAGTCTTCAGATGGATTTAACTTCTCTCTGGCTAGTGTTAAAAATGAATATATTAATGTATTTTGGCTGCAGTCCACTCCTGGCAACACATAGAGGGATATAGACAAGCTCTGCAGCAATAACAATTCATATATATATATATATATCTACACACTTCTCAGTTATAATCATTAAGATGATTGAACAGCTTCTCTTTCACTCATTAAAAAAAACAGGTCACGAGGCAACATAAGAAATTTCCTTGACAAATGCAAATTATGAAAAGACTGATACAAAATAATGAAGATGATAAAGTGTATTTTATGTCCTATCTCCAAATTATGTCTCTGGAAGATCAACAGAAAAGGTTGAGCATCTTTGGGTGTCACATCCATTTAAGGGAAAAAGGATGGTGGCAGATTGTGGTGCAGTCTAAGGGCCTTGACTTCTAACTGAAAATTCAGCAGGTACAAGAGCTCAGGGCCAGCTCAATGACCAGTGTGGGAATGTCAGTGAGAAGCCCAAGGCACCCCACTAAAAGATAACCTTGATAGCTGCTAATCCATCTCCATGCAATGCATCCTCTGCAGCTGCAAAGAGAGGCTTTGACTTCTGACCTCAACACAGACATCAGGTTTGTTTAATGCAGAAACAGGTAGTGTCAGTTTGAAATATATCCAAGTGTGCTGCAAACTTAACTACTCCCACCAGTCTCCAGCATAAGAATTGTTTCCTTTCCAGGGGAGTTAGAAGTTTTATATACTTGAATCTTATCTTACCTTTTTCGATATTGAAGATTTCACTTTCCTAAAAGCTGCTTCAAAGTGTTTACAAGAAATCTTGATTTCTCCTTAAAGAAGAAAGCATAACAAATTACTAAAATTGCAGGCAGATGACAATCAAGTGACTTCCATGTATTTTAAGGAAGTAATCATGAAACTCAATTGCATAAGATCTAATTCAACAGTGTTATGAACACTTGAACTTCTGTATTTTATATATATTCATCTCTGATCTTAGGCAAGATCTTAATTCCTCTATCCCCTACACCTTAAGCCAAAGAATATTTACTTATTTCAGAAAGTTATTATAGGTATTGGTGTTTCTACCTGCAAACTGAGAATTTCATTTGCAAAAATGCTGAGTTAACTGGAGGTTACATCAAATCCAGAAAGGTTAAGGGATGCAAAATCTTTCTGGAAGCAAACGCCTCAAATCCTGCTGCTTCCAGTTCTGTACTTTATTTTCTACATGAATTTAATATTAAGCTTCCCTCTTATTAGAAAGTACCTAGGAAACATTTTGTTATCATTCCTATTCTACTCAGTTTCTAAATAATTGACTTCACATCACTGCCTTCTCTCTGGCATTACCCAGAAGCAACGAAAGATTTCACTTCTACAACTCCTTGTATTTAAGTTTATGCAAATTGCCCTTTTGACCTTAATGCAGCCATCCATAGTAATTACTCCTAATAATAACCTTTTGAACAGGTTTTTTTAGTATGTTAAAACATAAGCACATCTCAAATAAGTTGTGGAGTCTTCTGCTCTCCTAAGCAAATGCCTTGTTTAATCTAGAACTAAGCATCCCACGATGTCACTACCCTACAGGTTCATTCAATGCCAACACTATGCACAGGTATCAGATAGGGCAGAAATACAAACTGGAGCCTTTAGAATCAGTTTGGTGCATTTTTGTCATAATTTCATTAAGATGCTTTTGCTTTCACTGCCACTACCTTTGCAATGTGAAATGGGATGTGCCAACATGAAAAAGCTGTTGAGATTAATACATTTTGAGTCCAAGGTTAACAAAAATCTTTTGCTGATATAGTAAAAGACTACTTAGCAAAAGGAAGGCACTAAATTGGAAATGAGAACTTGTCTAATGTATGAAGGAAAACAGCTGCTTTAAAAGTAAAGGTAAAGGTTAAAGTTCAATGAACTAAACATACAACCTTCCTGCTATTTCTCATCTTGCTTCTCTGAAGCTTATATTCAATATTCCCATTACCATATGAAGTTATACCTATATAAATGGAGATGTGAATTTAAAATATCAGCTTTTTAATCTGTTTCCCCAGGGAAACACTCCTTGCAGTAAGGACAAAGTTCAGCTTGGGTCTTTCACAGAAGACAAATGACTTTGAGTCATCAAACCTCCATAAAATAATAAAATGAAGGTACGGGAATTTAGTTTTGCTTTCACTTGTTTTCAAGAATGTAATGTCTTAAGTTGTGACAATACTATAGAGAGGCAGAAAATCTACTGCTAGGTAAAATAGTTCACCTCCCATTGCAAATAAGTTAGGCTACTTCATGCTTACTGTGTGATAAAAGCAGGCAAAAAGCCTGATCCTGTAGGGAATTCAGCTGTCAGTAATTGTCCCTTGGCTACTTGCATTAACATAAGTTTGCTATTTAGCCTGAATAAATAGGTACAAATATTTTATTGTTCAAAACTATTTATATTGATAAAATAATGAAGTATAACAACAGGTACAATATTTTAGAGATAAGACCAATTACATAAAACACTAAATGTGAAATTGTTTTCCTGTTTGCATAGATGACTGAAGGATAGGTGGTTCCCTCTCCTCTTAATTTGAAAGTGTCAAACAAGGACCAGATTTTGCTTTTCAAATTCAGCTGCAAAGATGCAGAATTTTAATCACACTTGCTCTTTACTGCTGTAACAAGATGTCTCAGATTCTTTGCTTAAGATCAGTTTACAGTCTATGAAGGTGATGTGGGGCCACTGGCTGTCTTTTATGAAAATATATAAAAAGGGTCACAGTTTAGAAGATCATTAAGTTCTCTGTATTTGTTGCTGCAGCAGAAATAGAGTGTAAAAGTCTCTCATTATAATATTTCTCATACCCTATACATTCTCTGTAACTAGATCTATTTGAAATAAATACACAAAATGAAGCTAAATAGGTGAGTTAAGATGTTAATGGTAAGTCACTGGCACCACACGGTGTTCACCCAAAGTTTCTGAAGGAATTTGTGTGTGAAACTGCAGGGCTGCTGCAGTACAGTGGGCCCCACTCCCTGGTGCTGACATCAGTTTTATGCACCATCTTCACTGGTTTGGGAACGGGAGACAGAAGTGAAACTCCATTTGCAAGTGATAGTGAACTTTCCTGGGCAGCCAAATGCTGGACCAGTGATGAGGAACTCAAGGGGTGGGGGAGATCATAAAAATTGCTCAGTTTTTGTTAGGAATTTCCCCCAGACCAACTGCAGTATCTGACAACTCTCAGACTGAGGACATGATCAGCTCACCCAGACCTGCTGAAGTTGGAAGTATAACTTATGAATTCTTCCAAGAAATATCACAGAAAGGATCTCTTTCCATTTCACCTTTAACAAGTGCCTTCAAGCAAACCACTGCTAAGTGTTAAAAACCCCACACCCCTGAATTTATTCCAGAGGAAAATATCAGGTATAACAGGAGGCTGCAACAGAGTTTCTCCAGAATAGAAAGGAGTACCTATAATTGCAAAGCACTGGCTGATGAGGACACACAGCACCCATCACAGTCAGGCACAGGGTGTGGGAGGGGAGTCAGTTGTGCGTGTCCTGTCCTAATAATGAAGGAAGGAATTCTCCAGTCTGGGTACACCCTTTTGAAAATATGAATGATCAAGGTCTCAGATCAGAACCACCTTACACACTTTCATAGCAGTCAGGGCTGACATCTTGGAAACCCAAGGTCATTCCAAACAAGCAGCTGCTCTAAACAGCAGATCAAGCTATGCATATATTACGGACTTGTGGCTGCCCACACGGCCACACGATAAGTGCTCAGGCTGCAATCCTGACTGTGAAGGCTGAATTCAAGTGATGAACATCTTTGAATGCTGTATTCTGAATAATTATAAAAATGAACATTTCCCATCTCAAATCAAGAGCTTTGTCCATCTACAGCAAGCAAAGTGGGTAACTAAGTCATACAACAGTGAAGATAATGTTTCTTTTTTCCCTCCCTCTAAAATAAACATGCATTGCCTCAAAACAAGGAACACAAACATTCTGCTCTGTTAACCTACTGTTAAAAACCAGACAAAACTGGCTATGTACTAGATCAAAAAGAATGATTCAAAGCTATTAAAATTACAGTGTGGTTCTTAGAAATCAGGGGCATAATGAAAGTCTAATATATTTTCCAAGGACAATCTGAAAAGTGCCAATTCCATCTTAGCTTTGTATTTTGACTTAAAACAAAATTACTGAAACAAATCTAGACAGACAGGCATTTTATATAAAGGTTTCAATCTGTAATTTAAAAAAACCCAGGAAAATACAACTTAAAACAGAAAGTGCAGAGAGATAATGAAAGGGCACACACTGTACTTGAAACAACTTATAACTCCCTGTTAAAGTCCTGGCAAAAGCCACTGATGAGCTAAACACCAAAGATCAAAAGTGGCACTCAGATTTTCCTACTAATTTTATCCAGTTACACAACTGTGTGCCAAAGGTAGGGAATAGAGTATGTGCAGTTTATAACCACCCTCAAATCTGCATATACGTCAGTACAATTTGTCTTTGATAGTGATGTGGAAATTTAGCAAAGAGGTATTCAGTCTAGTAAATAAATTGTCAATTTATAACAGAAATGTTTCTTTCAGGTTACAAGGCTCAATTCTTTTAGAAAGAAATGAATGCTGAACCTCCAGCATAACCATTTTCCCTGTACTGTCCCCTAACTTTACTTCCAAGATTGTGTTCTTGAAACAAATCTGACTTAATTTTCATTTGGCTCAGAAGTCATCAATCAGTCCTGTACAGCAGGCATATCTTTATTCTTGTCTTGAACTACTGTAAGTACTTCACATTCCATTTATTTTGTCACTGTTACAATTTTTTAAAAGCTTTCTTACCTTTCTTGCTTTGAGTCTTCTGCAGGGCCATTTCCTGTCTCAAGGCACAAATGGAAGCCTCGCGCACGAGAGCAGAAAGGTCTGCCCCTCTGCAGATACAAACACAGGAGGGTGGTTTATGATAAATTGCTCTGTCTTTTGCTGATGGCACATAGAAAGGCAAGACACTAAAAATGACAGTAAAAAACTGGTTGTGCTATCACAAAATTCCATCTTAAGAACACTGGAAAAAGGCCTGATGACTACCCTGCAACCTTCATTACTGGGTGACGTGCTCCAGATTTCAGTCATAGATTAGGATCAAACAAGAAGCAAGGGAAGGGGCAAACAGCTCACTTGGCATCTTTATAAATGCCAAGAGATTGATTAATACTGTGCCACTTGGAGACAACGTAACTTTGGGTTTTTATAAACCTTAAGAAAGATTCAAATGAAATCCCTCACTATACAAAAGGGAGTTGAGTTGCTCAAAGCTGCAGAAAGAGTTAACGTGCTGTTAAAATAACAGTATCTACAAAACATGGTCAGATCAGTAGTTTTAAGTACTTATTTCCAGGTTCCTATAACTGGAACAGCTGAACTTTTCACAAGCCTTTAAACTGATGAAAGTCATTGAATCAAAAACAAAAGTCACAATTAACTCCCTATGTTTAACTTGAGGTGGTAGGAAACAGCTGTATTCAAAAAACAAAACCCAAACCCAACCAGACAAAAATTAAAAGATCCACAAAACCCCAAACCAAACCCAAAGAAATCAAAACCCACAACAAAAACCCACCCACCAAAAAAAACCCCAAACCACACCTCAAAATACAAATAAACCAAAACATTAAAAAAGACAACCAGAAACCCCCTAAAAACCCCACAACAAAAACCCAGCCCCAAACCCACACACACTGGACGAAAAAAACAGAAAATCCAGTGAGTGAAAGAGAAAGAAGTGAGAAAGAAAAAGTACTCAGCTTTCCCAAGTAATATTATGACAACAGCATCTAATAAACTTTATATTTTGTGAACTCCTGGAAATTAAGTGTTAATAAATTATTGAATAGCTTAAAGCTTTTCAAAGTTCTATAGACTGTAATTGCAAACTGTTTTAACAGATAGTCATCAAGCTTTCCCTAAATCCACGCCTTTCTGTTCCAAAGCACAAGCTGAAATGGGCCCTCATTACTCTGTCAAACAGATTGCTCTCAGCTGTGTGACAGAACAAGTTGGCTCTCTGACCAGTTTGCTTTCAATCATCATTGTATACAGGTCTTCAACTTAGAGAGCTCTTTTATCCTCAGATTATGCAAGAATTATAAAATAAAACCAAGCAAAATTGAGAGGCTTCCACTTATCTCTTTACAACATGAAGAGGACTATTCCAGATGAAAAAGAGTTTAGCATCCATATATCCCTACCAACTCCTTGGAAAAGTGCACAAGTGAAAGCAAGAAAAACAACATAAGGGAAAAGGTTTATAAACCCTGAAAGCTGAGAGATCCACTTAGTAATAACAGCATAACACACTTTAAAATGTATCAGAAGACAGCTAGCACTGCATATTAAATACTAAAGTCAATACTAGAGGGAACTCACGTGTAACAATCACAATATGGACTGCAGGCAATTTCTTCAAGGCTCACATCACTATCCAGGGGAGGCCGAGTGCCGTCCTAAAGGAGTTGAGGTAAGAAAAAGAGGAAGATAAGGAAATGTTATTTTTATACCTGCCAACCCTGAAGTGAATAAATTTCATTAATCAGGATCATATAGGGGTCTGAAAAATTTCCACAAATAATAATAAATTTATTCTCAAACTAACAAGGAGGATACCCAGCCTTAAAACAATGTAATTACAAAATAGTAAGCAATGCTAAATTTAAGCTTCCCACCAACAGATTAGATTTTCTGTAAGGAAATGATGGCCATCCTGTCAGGACATGGTAACACTGACACTGTTCCATAGGGGGATGTGCCTTTAATATCAGCTGGTTCCATCAGTACTGTTGTTTAGCTGAACTTCCTCTAGTTATACTGTGTGTTTAAACCAAATAGCTAAGCAACAGGCCCTTCCATTTAGTCTTACCATCTTTAAGACTAAATTAATTGTGTATCTTTCATATTCTAGACACAAAGTTTCAACCTTAGAAGTTTTCCATTCTGGATTTCATAAAAGTTTATATACTGTTCTTAGATCCCAGAAGTTGGGGGTTTTGTTATTATTTTTGCATTTCCAACAGCAGGAAGTATTGAACAACATTATAAATTGTATTTGAAACCAGCCAACAAAATTTCCCAACACTGTAAGCTTGGAGATCCCCCTGTTACCCTTGGACAACAGTAAAGTAGTGTCATGATTGTACAAAGATTCAAGATGTCTCTCTTACTGAACAATATTTGAGTTTTGACAGGTGAAGAACATTTTTATACAACTGATAAATTTGTGCCAGAATCTCATCTGACAGAAATGCACATTCATATAATTAATTTCTGACTTCTTCAGAGGAACTAATATATTGCATACCTACAATGTCTTCAAGACTAAAAATAAAATGTATAGTAAGTGGCAAGTTAAAACCTTTGAATACTTAACATACAGCAGAATAGTCAAGGACTAGGCAGAATAAGGAAGCAATCTTCAATGAACCTCTGGGAAAAAAGCCCCTGAACATCCTGAAAGGAGAGACTTTAACCTGGAAACAAGGAAGTTTCATAGAATTTTACATGGGATACCTTAATAATGGCTGTATGAAACTGCACTCCAGAGACACCTTCTCTGCTAAAATGGAATGTTTTACCTAGTAGTTTGAGGAGTAACACATGCTGTGCATTTTTTGCTCTGCCCACTCTGGCGACAAGCTCAGCAGTCTGTGCACCAGAGAAGCTTGATGCAACTTGCAGGAATGTTACACTGGCAACAAAAACATGTGAAGACAGGCAGGCTTCTCTTGCATAACTAACATGCAATTTGAAATGACTGATTTCTACAGGTTAACTGAAATAAAACTCTTTCACAACAAAGCCCCAACCTACATTTAGGCTGCCTTCCCAACGAATTATTCCTACCCTTAACTCATGCTGCCTTCGTAAGCATTCCTGTTTTCATTGAGAAACAATTTCCAGGTTTTATATCCTGTGCATGTATTCCTTGGAGATTTCTGGGAATGCATAACATCCTCCAGAAGCCACTCACATCTGCACCAAACATTTTCTTTTCTCTAGCCTTGAGCAAATGTGTACTCAGATTTTTCAGATTTCCCTACTTAGAATGCATGGCTGAAAGCTGACAAAAAATAACACATTTCCCCCTCTTCCTATTCCATGTTCTTTTTTCAGGTAACTCCTATATATTTTTAAAGGTTTAACACCTCATTCACTACACAGACTTACTTGTAACCAAAATATTCAGATTAGTATGCATAAAAGCATGTTGTATTCTAAAAATAACAAGCCTTGATAACCAGTGACAAGATCCACAGAAACCAAGTTGGCAAACACTGTGCAAGGCACTGCTTTTATCACAAGAAGAGCCATGAACAGATAGGGCCACATCAAAGATGACTCGTCAGCAGAAGACAAAAATACTTTGGCAGTGGGATGGTAACAAGGTTACCACATCTATGTGCCACTCCTCTTGGTGTTATCCCAACAGGAAGACTGTAGCCACAAAGATTCCCAAGACATTTTTCAGCAACCTAGTCCAGTATTTATGGCTGCTGAAGTGAGCACAATTCTGAACTGTTTGATTTTTAAAGGGACACTGAGAACAGTTCTCTCTAACCACCAGTTTGCCATCACCAGCCAAGAGGAAACCAAAAGACTGAGAGAGGACTCCACAGAGCTCCTTATCCTCCACGCTGCCCACAAGTGATCCTGGACCAACCAGGTGGATGTGAATATCCACTCTGTGGCTTTCAGTGTGTGAGCAGGTCAACTCTGTGAGAGAGTGGGAGAAATCAGTTCTGTTTCATAACACCTTTCCCTCTCGTGAAGTCTCCCACCAAGCTTTGCTGCTCTATCTCCTCACACCCCTAATTATCTTTACCAATAAATTTGTTAAAATAAAAATAATAATTCCTTACAGTTTGAAGAATGATTCATGGATGTTACACACAATTTCTCTCAAGGCCTTATAAAGAGCAATCATCTTTTAGAACGGGGCTGTAAAAAGAATTAACTGAAATAATTTTATAAAGCTTAGAAACAGCTGATCTACTGCAAATAGCAGAAGGGGGAATACTTAATGTTTTTTCATCCCTGAAGCAATGCACGGAACAAATGAAGGGAAATCTAACATCCTGAATTACAATTCATAGTTCATCTTTTGAACAACCGTTTTGGCATGAATGAACATGCCTGAACGAGTTCTCAGTTTCTGAATTCTGAATCAGCTATTGCCTACACTACAACTTTCAGCATACACAAGTTTGAATTATCTTTTATTACAAATCTATTATATCATTGTTGCCACACTTTTCATAACACAGTGTTATCTTTTCCCTGTAGTGAAGATTTTTGCCTCCTTTGCAGCTCAAAAAAATACCTGATAGAACACCTGCTCTTAACAATCAATGTTCAGCTACTGAAAAAGTAAGAAATACCCAAGTAATTCATAATGCTTTGTATGTTCTGTTGTAAGGCCTCAATTACTGCTGTACCATACTTGGAGAAATACTCACATAGAATTCTATAACCCAAATCTCTGAAGTGGCAGATTATGCTGTTACCCACAGAGAGGGCCCAGAAAGGGACATACTTTACATTTTCACATTTACTTTAACCTACAACATCTATCACCACAAGCTGCCTTTAATCCTAAAGGCAATTAAATGTCACAACTACTGTTGAGCAAATACAGCTGGATCTTGTGAATCATTCTGGTGAATGTCTGGAAACCCCCCAAAAAGCTTACAAAACACTTCTAGGCCTATTACTCACACAGACAGAAATCTTCTAATTAAATCTGTTCAAACTGAGACTCTAAAGGCAGCAGCTTCTTTGTTTAACAGGTTTGCTTGACTCAAGGTTTATCAACTCCTGGCAGTTTCAGAACAAATTTAACAGCAGATGGGCTGATGGTTTATTTTTACGACCTCATGCAATACCTGAAAGTGTTTTATGAGACAAGATACTGCAATTCTTTGTAAAATTTGATTTGTCTTAAATCATTCCACCAAGCTACAAGATAAGGACTGATTTCCAAATACTCACTTTGGTGATGGTCTTTAAAATAGCAAGTCGATCTTCAGGTGGTGGCAAACCCACATAGAGGGTTTTATCCAGTCTACCAGGACGCAGGATAGCTGGGTCAATTATATCTTAGGGAAGGGGAAAAAGAAAAAAATAATCCAGAAATGAGACACACCTTAGGAAAGCCTACACATGGGTAGGAACACAGACATATTTGTACCAAGGTTCAAAGAAGCATTTGTGCCGTGACATGAAATTCTGACCTTTAAAGTAGCTGATTGAAATAACTTCATCTTTGTCAGGTACAAGTCTCTACTACCCAGTATGGTTAAGCTGCATCTGGCTCAACAATGGCTCAGAAGTACTAGCTTCATCTTTTCACAGATGAAGACAACTCTGTATTTGGCAATACAAAACTAGAAGAGTTTTTCTGAGGAATTCCACATTAATTCATAACAGTTTGTTCTGTTGGAAGGAACTCTTACCTGTATTGAAAATCTGCTTGAAAGGGACAGTGACTAATCAAGACTAAAAAGTACACTGGGTCAGTTATTTGCATTTCAACTACACACTAGTTTTCTGAATGGTAAAATAGGAGA
>VWZD01004236.1:306781-336777 GCA_013396695.1 Sakesphorus luctuosus | reverse complement strand
AATGGTAAAATAGGAGATCCATGAAAACACAAAATATAGCTGAAAAGTACCAAATTTGTTTCCCAGGAAGACCTATGGACTCCAAATTTATTATGTATGGAGAGGTAAGAAACATTATTTTTTTAATTTATATTTATATTGTGATAAAATTGTCACAAATGTTTCTAGAAAACCAATCAAAGCTTAAATATAATAGAAATGTGTAGCAGCCTTTTAGTGCCACAGCTTGTGGAATGAAGAGCCACAAACAGGAAGTCAGGATATACTGACTATTGGTATAACAAGAGATACAAACAGGGCACAGAACCCAGGAAAGGCCTCAGTCCTGTCTGTATTTCAGTACAAACTGCCTGCATGATATTTCTAAATGTTTCCTGATGCCCTATTTCCCCATCTACTAAACCCCAATAATTATATTAATTGCTCTGTTTCACTAAGGAATTCTATTGAGCCCCCATCCCTGGAGGTACTTAAAAGATGTGATGTGGCACTTGGGGACATGGTTTAGTGGTGGGTTTGTCAGTGCTGGGTTAATGATTGGACTCGATGATGTTAAGAGGTCTTTTCCAACTTAAATGATTCTATGACTCTCTGATATCCTATATGCTACAGCAATATGAACAGCAAAGTCACAAAAGCACCCACAGGAGATGTAAAGAAAACTGTACTTCAACAGATTATTTTAAGTATGTAAATTATATGCATGAGTGAGGTAGCTCTGGTAAGAACCTCTCCCAAAGTTACATCTCTCATAGTTACATCTATGTCTTAAGCAGGAAATTACCAAGGCCTCCAAATGAAGCTGCCAACACTCTTACATTCATTACACTCTCTTGACAAAATGTAGCTAACAGAGAAACTATATGCAATTGTGTTTATCAACAGTGAGGAACTGGCAAAAGTGAAGCTGTTAATCTTTACTGTACAGATGTTTTAAAAAAAAAAACCACCACCCAAGCCCTAAAACAGTAGCATGGAAGCACAGCTACCCCTTTTTTTTGCAAACGAAAAGAGTTTACTTAATTCTGTCAAGACTTGAATTAGCTGATCCTACTACAATATAATTTTGATTCACTTTTTAGAGATGCTCATGGTTTTGTTCAAGTTACTCTATCACTTAGGCTGAGAGGACAACACCATTACCTTTTCTTGGACAAAAGTGTATTTTTTCCCACATGATATTACAGTCATGTGCAGAAGCATCTATGGAGGCAAAAATCAGCTACTGCAAATGTGACAAGAATGGCAAAAAAAAGGGGAACGACTTGATGCATTAATTTAATCCAGACCAGATGAAACAAGGGTTAAACAGAATCCCTGCCATGGCAGCCCAGACAAAACTACATTATTTATACGTCTGTGCACAGTTCTATGTGACAATTCATCTTCCTTTTGGCATGAGTGCACTTTCCTGCTTTTGTGTTTCTGTGGACGGAAGTTTTGTCACATTATTGATGTAAGATGACAAAGTTCACTCAATAGATCAATTACTAACATCAAAACAAATACTCTCAATAGGGATTTCATTACAACACCATGCCCTCGATTATTTCCCCATTCTGAAGTTCCAAAAGCTCTTTAAAAATATTAAGCCTGATACAGAAAATACTGTTCCTATTTTGCATGCCGAGGACGTGGTACTTGCCATGCTATTTGTGCAACAATATGAAGTCAGTGATATGATCCTAAGATGCATTCATCATTTTGTATGGCAGTGATTACACTGCCCACACTCCAAGTGTTACCACTGCTCACATTGACTAGGGAAGCTGCAGCAATGGGGGTTTACAACAAGGCCACACCAAAGTTTAAACACATAGATCTACACTCCCCATCTCCTTAGGAATCAATTCACTTCACTCTTCTGGCTCAGACCTGGGCCTGACATTCTTGAAAATTCACATCACGTAACCCAGAAAATTACTATTATTGGATAAACTCACTCATTAGATGCACTTCATATCCATTTTAAAAAACCTGAATAATGTTCCCCTTTTAGGAATTTCAAAGCATTCCACCCTGATAAATCCTGATGCTCTCTCCCTATTATCTCAAAACTTATCTAAACAGAATAGAGTCAAGTCATTTTAGATGCGTTTAACTACCTTAATTTCATTAAAATGTTATCACAGATACCTCTTTCAAAGCTTATTATTACCTCTTAAGCTGGAAGGAAAGTGAAGCATGGAAATGTGATAAACCACAACACTCCTTTTTCCAAGCAGTTGTCTCAGAGAGAATATGCTTCTACTAAGAGAAAGGTCCAGTTAATAATTCTCTTTCTTTCTGATGTGGTCAATGGTGTTGACTGTCATTAGAAGACAGTAGTATCACTTTCCAAGTAATGTGACAAAATTACATGAGAATATATTTGAAGTACATCCATTCCTTGCTTTGTTTTTAAAGGTTAAAACAGGCACTAACCTCTAGAGAATTATATAATATTTCAGTTTGCTACACAGCTCTTCGAAATACTGCAAAGTTTAATAGAATCATTAAATTTCATTGAAAGTATCTTTGCATGAATTCCTATATTGTGACATTCTACTGTTCTATAATGCAATCTGTTAGTCTCACATTCACCTCCAGTAGATCATTCACATCTTATCTCATCTTTAGAGGAATCAATGATGTTTATACAAGTTCAGTGCATATCAGCAACAATGACAGTTGTGCTGAACCCATCAAACTTCTCCTATACTCACTACAGCTTTTAAAATTATATTTTAAGTACACAAAATCTAGGCCCTCACATCTGTGATATTCTGAAATGCAGACTCAGAAGCCCTAAAAGGTTTTCTGAGACTCCAGATGAACACTGTAGCTGACAACTCAAGTTACAGTGAAAGACACAAAACATTCAAGGCTGCCGTAAAGCAGAAATGGAAATTGTGTGAATTAGAGCTATTGTGAAAGAAATTGTTCCATTCCTCACATATTAAGTGCTTTTCTTAGATCTTATCTTGCCTTTAATTTAGCAACACGTATAAACAGGTAAAAAAATAACAAACAATGCCCAAAACAAAACTATAACGATTGCCAAAGACCGAAGACTTTTTTTATTGTATTTCAAAACATGTGGTTTAGGTGAATAGTTCCAGAAAACAAACATAAACCTGCTAGAGAAAAGTAGAACTCACTGAAACTAGGACCATGCTCAAAGATAACAGGAAAAAAGGTGTTATGGGTTTAGCTGATAGGCCTAAATTTAGTCTTTAAAGTTCAGACCAGGCCTGGGATTATCAGCTGACTTGAGCTGAGCTGGGCTAGCTAACAGCTGACTTCTTCTAGCCAATAATATTGTATTCCATACCATATTACATCATCTCAAAAGGAGTAAAATCCAGTGTGTGGGAGTGGCTTAGTCAGTTCTGCCATGGCCAAAGGCACAAGCTGGGCATGGTGTAGCTCCAGTGTTGTTGAAGTAGGCCTTGTTGCTCTTGCTGCCACTGCTTGCATTTTGTTTGAGTTCAGGGAAGTAGAAATATTTTGTTGTTACTTTTTCTGTTTCTTGCTAAGTATCTTTTAGTGTACTTATAGATCTAGAGCAACAAACTTTTGTATTAACTGGGGAGTGGTAGGTTATTTCTTGCTTGTGTAAGTGTGTGTTATATTGTAGTTTTCTCTTAATTTTCTCTTTTCTATATAAATACATATAGTTAGTTTAAGCATAAACCTAGCTTGCTGGGAGTTTTTTCCCTCTCCCTCTTCTCCCCTTTTCACTCTGTCTTGGACAGTTGGTGTTTTGCCAGCTCAACCCAAGACAAAAGGGAATTTTGCAAGAATTAATTTTAAAAAGCTAGAGAAAGAGGCCATGAATAAAAGCAAAGACATATCACAATTTATGTCAAGTTTAAGAACAGTCAGTTTTGGTGTTTCACTTATTCTTGTCTGTTTCCTCATGTTACAAACAGTTCCTTAGATACCAGGCAAATGTTGCCGATGCCTTTGTCAGCATTCTCTAAAGAGTTTATAAATGTTCAAAGCCTGGGGAAGTAAGAGAAGAGCAGAAAGCAGCAGTATCTGCTGAAACTCTCATTGGTAACTGGAAATTTGTGGGATATTACAGATATTATTTAACAGTAGCACTTGATAGGTTTGTAGTATTTAATCTCAGATTTAGAGAAGAAAGTAGACTGAAGAAGAATGTAATTATTCTGACCCATAAAGGTTCTAACAGGACAAGACATTTCTGCCTCCCTTTTTTTACCTCTCTCTCCAATGATGTTAGAGAGACAACATCTTTAAAAGTTTAATCCCCAAGTTTGACATTGGTTCTGCATTTGGGTGGAAAGAGATTGTGCTGGGAATACTGCATCCCTGCTAATTTAGAAGTAGTCAAGAAATATCTGCAGAGGACTTTCGAAGTCACTGAGTAAGTGCAAAAAACCCATTCAAATATCCTGCTTTTTAGGGCATATCAAAGGCTTATTTCAGCACTGCCAGAATAAGAATCACTAATTGGAAATTGTATTTGATAAACAAAGGAACCAAACCATTGTGCCTGCCCTTTTGGCAAAACAGGAGTTAGAGCCTTCCAAGTCCTGAAAGGCTACTATAAAAAAAAAAGAATTTGTCAGTCTTCAGCCATGGGGCAGATAAAACACCACCATTTCACAATAATACCTTGTCACAGGTGCCAGCACCTCACTGGCACTTCTGTGCCAGGAACACACACCTTGGTGAAAAAAGTGGTTGAGCCACTGCTGTGCTATTGTTACTATTGTTATTATTTAATAATAGTCTGAGACTACAGTGCTGACAACATACACTAACAGCCATGAACAGTCCCAGTAACCAATTATCAAAGCTACCATGACTGCAACCACACTACAACCAAAGTGTCTCTTGAAAAGCCATTTTCTCTCCCAATAATTAGACTAACATGCATTAAAACACATGAGATCACACCCTTCACAGTAGAATCCCACTGGAAGGTTTCAGGCAGTTCTGCTGGCAGACATATATTATTTAGATTTATGTAACATGATCCCCCAGCAGCACCTCTATTCACCATAACTACAACACAAAAATCTTTTATACACATGTCTGATTTAAAAGACCTTTTCAGGCACCACAACTTCTATTGTTTGTGGGAATCATTTAAATACAGTACCCAGTACAATCTACGCTTCTCCTACAGGTCTCTGCTTAAGAGACTTTACTCCCAGGGCAGTAAGAGTGCTTTACTAGCACAGACACTACCTGCAGTGTAGTCCTATTAACTAATCAGACCATACCAGCAAAATTTAATTTGGTGAACACTGCCTCTTCCTAGGCCTCATAAACAGTGAACAAACTGAGAAAAATCAGTTTCCCTAATTTAGTTACAACTTGAAAGTTGTTCTGATAAAAGCTGCATCTACTGGAAACTCTATTTCCTCACACTGACAAATGCAGGTATCACAGGAAAAATTCATGGTCTAAACCTGTCCAAAATGTTATTCACACACACAGCTGGTGCCTTTCTGAAGCAAGAGATCCATCCTATCCACGCTGCATGAATAACTGCCTCCTCGAGCAGAGGCTGGTTGTGCCAAGCTTGGTCATTCAGAAAAAAATACTTTATTATACTGGCAAAACATCTTTTTGTATCTTTACCGAGGTACAATTAATTTCCATTTACAGAATTTGCAGATCCATTTACACACTTCAATTTGATGTTTATATTTGTTATCCCTGCTTTTGCATTATCTTTACATCTGGCATTTTTACCTCAAATTCAGTTTTTTCCACCAGTGTCACTGACTAGTAATACATCACTGATTTCATGCCTCACAAGTTTCCCATCTGCCCTCAAATATTGGCCCAAACCTCATTACTCAGAAGTTTTGTAATTTTAACTACTCCTGTATGGTAAAACAGTGTATCTGCCACTGCAGCTGGACAAGGCAACAGAGACCTTTAAAAGCAAAACCAAATAAATAAAAATGAAGAAAGATCCTCAAACCATTCCAGAGGTACTTTTTAACAACATAATGGTAAAAAAGCATCCCATGTAAGGCTTATAGACGAAGGGATTAACAATTGCACAGATCATAGAATCATAGAATCGATTGGGTTGGAAAAGACCTCCCAGATCAGCAAGTCCAACCCTTGGTCCAACTCCAGTCCATTTACCAGATCATGGCACTCAGTGCCACGGCCAATCTCAGTTTAAAAACCTCCAGGGATGGGGAATCCACCACCTCTCTGGGCAGCCCATTCCAATGCCTGATTACTCTTCTCTGGAAAGAATTTTTTTCTGATCTCCAACTTAAATTTCCCCTGGCAGAGCTTGAGCCCGTGCCCCCTTGTCCTATTGCTGAGTGCCTGGGAGAAGAGACCAACCCCCACCTGGCTAGAACTTCCCTTCAGGTAGTTCTAGACAGTGCTGAGGTCACCTCTGAGCCTCCTCTTCTCCAGGCTAAACAACCCCAGCTCCCTCAGCCCCTCCCCATAGGACTTGTGCTCCAGTCCCTTCACCAGCCTTGTTGCTCTTCTCTGGACCTGCTCCAGCACCTCAATATCCTTTCTGAACTGAGGGGCCCAGAACTGAACACATATGCATGAAAATGAGGCCCATAAGTACTGAATGAGGGTAAATCTAAATCAGGGAATTAGGACAAACTTGCCACACACAAGTATTAATACCCTGAAACCAACATCTGAGCAACATTTACTCTAAACTGGCCCTTGAAAAGCTACTGAAGTGCCTTGCACTCAGCTGCCTTCAGGAGAGGAATCACGAGCTCAGAGCATTGCCACGTACACACTAGCCCTGAAAGTGCTGGCCCCCTGTATAACCTGCTGAAGTGGCACTGCAGGAAGTAATGCTGGATGCTTCCTCAGTTTCAAAAGTGTTGGAATTCCCAACGTATGAGTGAGGCATAATGACAAGTCAGTAATTAGATACGAAGCCCTTGAGAAACACTAACAAATAAAGCTGCTTGATATAAATGCCTGCACTAGCACAGCTAATTTAGAGAGAGATCTCCTTCCTAGGCAACTTGATGACACTTGCACTAACACCCCTGGTACGTGCAACTTCATCTATATACAGATGGGCTACATTGTATAACCTTATTCTCTTCTCTACAATGGAATAGATAGGTCAGGATCATCAAATGTATGCCAGGAAAATTTACGACTTTAAATCAAAGAATTTGTATAACAAGATATAGATTTAACCATCTACTGCTCATACTTCACTATGTAGAAGGCTTGAGAGTCTGTCGTGGTGCAAAGAATTCAAGAGACAGGAGAATTTTCCACAAAATCTTTGAAGCATTCGACCATTGGAAAAACCAGAAATGCCTCACAGTTCCTTATTTGAGGGGATTTCAGATCACATTTTCTTAATTTATAGGACCCAAGTAATCTGACATGTATTTTAACTTTCTCATCTTAACAAATTCCTTCACTTACAACTCTTAGCATTTAGACAGAATTCAAATCCAGGAAGAGACAAGTTTCTTGCTACACATGAAACAGAAGACTTCTCGATAACATTAAGAAAAAAACCCCAGGTAGTAAGTTCCTTGCAAAACACATGACATTTGTAAAGCAGATGTCAGTGTTTAGCTTATTAACAAAGAAAATGCTGCTGGAATCGCAAAAGCTACCAAAAATTAGGGAGCCAGCAAGGGAGCACAGACAGATGTCAACATAAAAGCTTGACAGAACAAAAAGAAAAGAATAACCTCAGCTGGAGGGAACCTAGTTCAGAATGTGAAGGCCAAGAAGCAAAAGATGAGCAAATGGACAAATGATTTAACATGAGACAAATGTCTCAGAGCTAAAAATGTAATTAAAAATAACAGAAAACTGTAAGGTTGCATTGGATAGAAAATCCATTTAAGCAGCAAAAAATATTTAATTCCACTTTAATTCTCTTTCATTCTTTTATGTTCCAAGGAGATAACCCAAAGTCCAAAGCAGCCAATTGTCTTTCAAAGCATTTTAACAGCAATGGTGTCAGGTGCTAAGACACATTCTAAAGAGGTTGCTTTATCTCACACTGCTACATGAACGTGGAACAGATTAAGTGATCAGAAAAGGTTTGGATTTGAGGAGACATTGAAACTTTAAGTACAGCACAAGGTTAGTTATAGAATAAGTAATTTCATTAGAAGAGAACCAAGGACATCTGATTTCTCCTTACCTGGCCTGTTAGTGGCAGCCATAATGAAAACCTGCTGACGATTCTCCAGCCCATCCATCTCTGTGAGCAGCTGGTTCACGACTCGGACACTGGCTCCTGACTTTAAAAGGAGAAAATTGCCAACAAAATCGAGGAAACAGGGGCCATGTGAATATTTCAAAGTAAAAGAAGCAAAAGACCTACTAGCTCCCTGCACTGAATTATTACTCAAAGTTTCTTCTTCACACTTTCAATGTAGCTGCATTCTGGATTCCTTCTACCACTTTCTTAGCATGTTTCCATCCCAAATTCATGCTATCTACACACCTGACACACATTTTAACACGTGGCCATCCTTTTTGTTCCAATGGAAACTAAAGCACTCACTTCAAGTAGTTTACACTTTAAATACTTAAAATTATACATATACACACACACTTTAAGTACACATAAGTATTTATACTAATTGTTGTGACATTTTTACCTCAACAAGATGACACAAAATTCCTCCATATTCAGTTTTTTGAGGGGAAAAAAGTTCTCAAATATTTCAACCTCTGAAACAACAGTTTTGGAAGGTGAGCTACGTAAGAGGTAAATCTGAACTCCATAGTAGTGACTTCTTATAACCAAATTCAATAGCTTAACCTGAATTTCTCTGGATATTGTTTCTATATATATATCTACTAAAAAAAGTATTAAGCTTTATAAAACTTGACCAACATATTTTTCCTCAAATGACAGAAAGCCTAATGGATTGTTTTTCTTGGGAGTTACTGATAGTTTCTTGGTACTCCTGTAAGTAGCACTATGTCACAAAAGCTGCAACTGAGACTATTTATTTATGGAGGTATTTTAAGAGAGACTCACTTCACGGTCAGACCTCCGAGGGCACAAAGCATCGACTTCATCAAAAAATATAACACAAGGGGCGGAGTTCCTGGCTCGCTGGAACACCTGACGTACAGCACGTTCACTTTCACCAACATACTAAACAATGGTGTCAGGTGCCATTGAAACAGCGTAAGACATGAAGATTTTGCTTGGAAAAAAAAATCATAGTTTTAAACATTATTTGAAGTACTTTGCAAGGGAGAAATACAACCTACTAACCAGCTTACTTCTGACAAGTCTGTTATCTCAGTTTCCTTACTGATCAAGATTTACATGGGAACTAATTATCACCAGTTCACTTTTTACAGTTTGCAGTACATTCAGAGGAGAATAATAGAATAATAGAATTCCTACTTTCAGGGGAATAAATGTAACTTGTCACCATTCTGGTGATGAAAATTAACAAATACAGTGCTAATTAAGAATTCTGTTGTTAATTGCTCACAAACAAACCCAGTGAGCAATGTGAACACAATGAACATCTGAAGTTCATAGAGTAGTTGCCTGGAGACATCGGCTTGGCTGTAGGGAACTGAAAAGTCAGCCAGAATTTCACTTTGAATGGTGAGTTGTAGGGGCAAGGGCTGCAAAGTTGTAAATGCAAACAATTTTTTCCAAGCAAACATGTTTCGATTCAATTGATATGTTAACACAGTCTCTGAACCACAGCCAACCATTTTCTCTATATTCCAGAAGGAAGTAGGGCTCCTCATTAACTTGAGTGTTGTATTTCCTGCCTATATCAGTACTTGAAATACACATAAAAATGTGTTTGGGAAGTGATGAATCAAATCCACTATGTTGGTTTCAGCTTCCACATTACTGATAAACAGATAACTGCCATGGTCTTTCGAGATGTGGGCTGCAGATGTCTGCTCTGTTCAACACACTCTCTTGGCTCTAAGAGGGACTGAAGTTATATCACAACACTTCTAAGTCCAGTGTTTCAAAAATTTGAACTACAGCACTTTTATCTGTCAGCTTTTAAAATCTACAGGCTACATAAAAGCAGTGATGCATTAAAGTAAACAATAAATATACGGCAGAGGAACTGGACACCACACACAGATCATTGTGGTCGAGTGAATGCCCCTTTATTACACACTACACACGGCTTATATAGAGTTAAAGCTCTGTTCTATTGGTCAAATTGAACCTCACACCATATAGCTGCAAATCCCAATTGGTTATAACCCATATCTCACAAGTCCAATGTTTTGGAGAACTTATCCTAGATGTTTTCAAGAACATCTCCAGTGTTTTGTAAGAAACCTGAGAGGAGTTCTCTGAGAGACCTCTGAGGAGTTGCCAACTCCTCCAAGCAGCTGTGACTTTGTTTATTCTTAGCTCGTTTCAGCCTCACAGGATCTTATATAGACCAGAATTGCTCATACTTGATTTTTCTGTACCTACAATGTATGTAGTTGGTCATTCCGATACCCTACTTCAGTCAAGAAGGCTCCAGCTGCCAGGTAATTTAAACAAAGAAATAAACTACACAGATGGCTTTTTCCCTTTCACATGAACAACTTCACTGATAAAAACTTCAAGCAGAGATTAAATAACGCAACTCCAGTTCAACCAGTATCAGTTGTGTAATTACGAGTAATTTTGCTTGCCCTACTTTGAACAAGAACTCCATAAATAACAAAAGCACAAGGATTAGCACATACCATATTTAGCAGCTCAGGACCTTTCACAGATATGAAGTTCAGGCCAGACTCATTTGCCACAGCCTATCAAAAAGGCAAAGACAGATGCATAAATACAAAACACACATTTATCATGTCTTCTTTGGTTCTGTCCATGGAGCAATGAATAAATGTAAGGGAAGGAACACAGTTACCAACTGTTTGTAAAATACAGAAAATAGCATGAAGTATAATTATATGCAATTAAGATTGGGAGGGGAGCAGAGAATTTAGCAAGGTGTTCTCTCTCTTTGGTGTTCTGGATTCACACCCAATCCTCCCATATCAGCTGAAGAATTCTCAATAATCAGGAGTCAAAAAGATATGAAACTACATAAGAACATCTGAGGACAAAGGTGAGTGACAATCTGAAACTTGAACAATTATCTGCATTTACATGGAGAGGTTGTAAGAACTGAAATGCTAAACAAAAGTATTTTCAGTAAGGTAAATATAATAAATAAAATTCCATTAATATAGTAGTGTAGAGTACTTCCAAATATATAATTTAGTTACAGTGAAATATTCCACTGAAATGGTTACTCAGTAGAGTTTCTTCTCATCTTTGCTACTTACTTCTTGACCAACTTCATTCCTTCAAGTTTTGCAGTAATTCCCTCTCAATTCAAGCAAAACTGTAATTTTATGACAAGAAAATCAAATAACTTTGCACAGAGGCCTATTTTCTGATGAGAAGTGGTGCAAAAGCCCAACTTCTGGCACTCCCATCCAGACGCAGTCGCTCCTACAAAAACAGACACTTCAAAAACATTCTCCAGTATTTTTAACCATGTTTAGAAAATGCATTACCTTGGCTAACAGTGTCTTGCCACACCCTGGAGGCCCTGCAAGCAGGACACCAGCTGGAGTAGTCAGGCCCAGAGCTTTAAACTGCTCTGGGTTTCGCACAGGAGCCTGAAAAGAAATTATCATAGTTATCTGTGACATAAAGCTAACGTGAAACTTGTAATTTCAGGTACAGTTGGATGAAAAATCATCCATAAGCAAGTTCTTTAGTCCAATTCTTCATAGGCTAAAAGAATAAAGAGTCAATCAGCTTCTTATTAGCTTTGCAACCCAAAATGGGAGAAGTATTGTTATTGAGAGGCAAAGATTTTATTTACCTAAGTTCTAATCTTAAGGTATTAATGTTAAGAAACCCCCTGACTGGCAGCAAGACTGATAAGCTTCCAGCTAAGCAATCTCCAATTCTTTGTGTGGCAGTTGCATAACCAAGGTTGTTGGTACAAAACTTTTAGAATAATTAAAGATTGAGTAATATGAACACACTGTAAACATTAATACAAGAAGAAAAATGTTAAACACATGCACTTGTAACAAATTGTAAAGCAAAACACACAAGCCTGACTGTTTTAAATAAAGATATTGAAAAATTTCTAGTTTGTATCATGCTAGAACTCCTGGGCAGAACATTATGCCTGAAATAAATATTAAAAGCAAACATAGTTTTATCTCCTACCTAAGGGGAAGTGCAAAAAATGCTTGAAAGTAAGGTTAAGACATACCAATATCGCCATAGTCAGCTCCTCCCGAACATCCTCCAGGGCTCCAACATCTGCCCAAGTCACATCAGGGATTGTCACAAAGCCCTCTCTCTTGGCAGAGGGCTGCACTGATGACAGGGCAACAATAAAATCATTCATCTCAATGCACAGCTTCTGCAGCTGCTCCTCAGGCAACGGGTCTTGCTTCTTCAGCAAATCCAGAAGTCTCTGCAGTTCACCCTTAGGGTGCATGGAAAGGGAGACATGGAAGATGATGCACTAGACTGGACTTCATGAACCATATTTAAGGGCTTTTTCAAAGCAATACTTCAACTATGAACCATATTAATACATACAATACACATAAAATATATAAATTGCTATTAATGATAAAAGTGTTCCAGGAAAGCTCTAGGTACATCTGAGACATGTGAAAGCACTGAGCTGAGGATAAAATCTTGATTTACATATACAGAAACTGAGCTAGCACATGCATTTTGTCTTCCAATTCTTCTTACTGCTTCTCCCATACTGATAAGGAGAAAGTTATTTCCACACCGAAATTTCCAAAATATGTATTATTTATACAGATTAATTCTCTTTTTAACAAGAAACTGCTTTCAAGAGAAATTAAAAACTCTGCTGAACAGCATCATTTCAACAATTTGCAGAATATTCAGTTACATGTAAACCTTTAAAACTCTTAATACACTTTTAGAATATTCATTCATCCTTCATGGCTAGACTTTGCAAATGAAGATTTGGGACTTTTAGAATATACACTTTTATCTAACACGATCTGATTTCAACTCATTTCCTCAGCCTGATTAGAGCTGGTTTTGTAGTCAGGCCCTGACAGTTTAGGCAGACAGAATAGAGATGTAGGGTAATACTTTTCTACACTGTCCCATGTTGCAGATCACAGAGCCCCAGGGAGGTACGTTCCAGTTTCCCCAGTTCCTTACTGGGAAAACTACCCTAGAAAATACTTGATTGAAGAAATTTATACCTTCACAACATAAACACATCCCCACTCTAATACAGAAAGGCAGCCTGGTACTGCACCACAAGTAAAACTGTATCAGGATTTTCATTATTAGATACAGGGAGAAAAAACATTGTAAAAACTCTCCTAAGTGTCAACATTTTTCCTACAGCCATATACACAAAAAGTATCACTTCTCAATTAGGATAGCTTACAGCTGACCACAAAGAAACAGAAGTGTTCATAGTGTCTGGTATTCCTTTTAAGCCCTCCCTCCTCTTCTTAACAGAACCATTAAGAGAAATTCTGAAACAGCCAAGACCACTGGGTTTGTTTACTTGAATTGTGTGAATGATTTTTAAAGGTTTTGTATGTTTATTTTTCCACTATAAACATAATACAAGGGGTTTAATGACAATACCCTGTATTAGACTATGTCAACCTCCTGCCAGCTATCAAAATATGGCTTTGTTAGGATTAAACTTCCTCATTCTCAATGACCCTTTTGATCATAGTGATGTTGATAAAAGCCGCAGCTACCTGCCCCTCCCCGCTTTCTTTTGGCTGCATCAGGCCCCAGGAAACACTGGGAGGTTTGCAGTATGGTTATGTTACACTAATACAGAGGCTTACTACAGCTTTTTACACTGATTTTTGTAATTACAACAGCTTTCTTTGTCAGTCCCTCTAAAAACAGAACCTGAGTACAAAGCAGATTTAAGCCTACCTTATTTTACTTCTTCAGACAAATCTTTAGGAAGCCTGCATATAATGACGGTACATACAGACTCCAAATTTTGAGAAGTAGGGCCAAGAATTTATATATAAAGTTGTTCTGCTTCATCAACTACATCATTTTACTTGGGCCACAGAATAATTCTGGCACTAGAAACGCTATTTTTTGCAACAGAGTTTCAGTTGTACTGCACATTAACAGCTCATCTCTTTCTCAAACTTGCTATGGGTACCAGACACCACATGTGATTTACCTCAAGTAATCATATAGCTGGAGGGAAAACAGAATCCTTAAATACTTCTAGACTTTGCCTTACTGTAACTCTACCAGATCAGGGAAGAACCCCAGGCATCATAGCAGATATTTCACTGAGGGCACAGCAAACAGCTTGTGCAAAGAACTCAGTCTAGGTCTGACATTTTTAAAATTCTGTTGCAACCAATACACTTTTGAAGAGAGATAGAGCCACTTCTTTAGCCTCTGGTCTGCTAGAAGACAAAATAACACAGCACAAACAACAACCAAAAAATTCCAATGGAAAAATGAAAAACCTTGTATAAAATGTGAACAGAACTTTTAGAAGGACTGGGTTTTGGGAGCCACTTATTGAGACCCATTATATGGGTCATTAGGAGTTAAGCTCCTGGTTAAACAGCTGACATTTCCCAACTCAAATTAAGTATTACATTGGCCATAGATGTTTAAGTATTTATGAGCAATTACTTTTCTAACTACAAAATGGCTCAACTCTTAAGAGATTAAAAACACATGCTTCCAGGAACAAATACCTTAGGAGGAAGTCCTAGTTGTCTGGTGCTCTCTTCCACCACGATGTCTGTTTCTGTTTCCATGCTTTCTTCAGCTGTGTTTCCTCCAGCTTGTACGTGTTTCCTCCTCTGCTCCTCAGATTTTATCAGGACCCTGTTCACTGTGCACATTGCGGCCTCACGGCAAAGGGCCATCAGATCAGCTCCCACATAACCCGGAGTCAGCCGTGCCAAATGACGGAATTCAAAGGACTCTGGGAGCTTAAGTTTCCGACACAACGTCTGAAGAATTCTAACCCAGCAGGAGAAAAAAAAGAAAAGATGGAGCTGTAGCTTTTTTTTTTAATATATATATTTGAAAACAAACAGCAATGATTTAAGGAGTCTTTCAGTCCACATGGACTGAAAAAAGTACAGTGGGAAGTTGTCACTCAACTAGGAAGCAACCAACATTCAAACCCACAAAACTGTGCCACATACTTCCTTTTAGCTCTTAAACAAAAACTAACAGTATCAACCAGGCAATGCCAATCAGTGGGTGAAAGACAGCTTTGGTGAATCTAAGTAATACAGACTCTTTAAACTTTAGTTTATGATTCAGAATTGTCCCAGAGTGTATCACAGAGATGCACACAAGTTATCCATTAGATATTTAACCTTGTATTCCTAACTACCTTAGTCTGCATTGTCTGCTCTATCCCACTTAGAGTTATTTATTGAAGAACATCCATGACAAATTATTTTGCAGGGAGGAAATGAAATCAGACAGTGTGGAGCTCTATTTTTTAATCTTCAATATCTTTCCCTGACCACTGTTGGTGGAATTTGTCAGTGGATATTTCCTACATCCCCAGTAAAACTTCCAACAGGCAGCACATGGCTTATGTGTGCACATCTTGTGTTACCTCATCCTCACTGGAAGCTGAAGTTACACCTACTGATGTAGTTCCCTCACTAATACAACACAGTTTTATGTAACTGACACTAAAGTGCTACACTTTGTACTTTTTTTTCTAATGGGAACTTTTTCACTCTGTATCAAGGCTGAAGCTTTAAAAATCTCCTGTAAGGTCCATCAAGACTTACAGCTGCTCTTCCAAGACAACTGAAAACTACATGACTAGTCAAAAAAAAAGCCATTGTCACTGCACAAACTGGCAGGAAAGAACTCTGAGCAAAGGGATCAAATCAGCTTCTTTAAAACAGGAAAACGTAACTTCATTGCGAAAGTATTTTAACAAGGCAGCACAAACCAAAGAAGTGAAGATCAGTAACATACTTTCTGGTTCCAAATACATTACTTTAAATTATTTCCAGATTGACCAATGAACTACAGAAAAATTATGAAAAAAACAAGTGATTACGATATTCATAACTCTGAAATTATAATGTGTTTCATCTGTTTGCCTCTGCCACTAACAAGTTCCGTACCCTCTCCTTGAAAATTTATTAGCTTGGTTCTCAAGAATTTTTCACCCTGTTTGACAAGAGCTGTAGCCAATCAATGGAATCAAAGTGCAAAAAGTTAATAACTATAAATCACTCATTCTGAATTTGTGCCCTACAGATATTATTTTCCTTCACGTGCTTCACACATGCACAGGAAAATGCTGCAAGTAAAGCAAAACCTCCAGGTATTCTACCTCATCCCACTCCAGTCTGCTAAGGCGGCGGAACCACAACGAGCAGTTCAAAGCCTGCCTTCAGCAAGACAGACTTTATCCTGTGGTAAATCACCACACTAAGGCGGTCCTGTGGTGTAAAGGAGAGCACTCTGGACTCTGAATCCCAAGGACCTGAGTTCCAGTCTCAGTGGGACCGTCCCCTGGCAGTTCAATGCCTCCCTGCCATCCCATCCTGTCACATCTCGGATGCTCAGCAGGGTCAGCCCCGGTTAGTACCGGGTGCTGTGACAGTCCCGAGGACTTCCCTGTCACTGTCCAAGCTCGCTCGGCCGTGGCAGATGGACCTCAGGACTTAAACGGTGGGGCCAGTTCTGTGCACGCTGTGCCTCACCTAAACAATCCACTGCACAGGCTGGAAGGGCACACCCATGTGAGGAGAGCCCTTCTCAAATCTTCATTAGCGAAGTTTGGCCATACACACATACAAATCAGCACACTACAAGGACTTCTGTTTCTATATGACCCTTTCATTTTAAATTAAAGTAACAGCACCAGTTCCATCAACAGTTCCTGTAAGCCTACACTTCCAAGAACACAAATACAAACAAAAAACTGCACAAAACAATAATATGAATGAATGTGACTACACTCCAACCTGTGAGGAATCTCTACACACTACAATGGCTTTGCCGTTCACAACTCCTGTCCTTCAAAACAGTTTATTTCTGGAAATATCATCATGTTGACATGATCCTAAGAACTATTTTAGAATCAGAACTCTCATCACTCAACTTAGTTCTGCCTCCAACCATCTGAGTGTTTTCCCACAGTCAGAAGGAAAATAATTCCTACAGGGCTGTAGATCTGGGGGAAGAAGAAAGGGGGAAAGGAAAAAAAAAGGAAAAAAACAAAAAAGAAAAAAAAAAGGGAAAAAAAAGAGAAGAGCAAAGATATGGCCAAAAGGGGGGAAAAAAGCCCCCAGGGTGGAATAATGGCCCAAGTGCTGACAACTCAAAGTGAGCAATACTGCAAGCAGAAGAGTTTGCTTTTTCAGCCTAGAAATATGATTAGTTGAGGTCGAAGAAACTTATCCTTTAACCTTCTTTTCCTTTCCATAACAAGATAAGCCACAGCTGTTTTCAAACTTCCTATGTTTTCTGCTCTTGTGGAAATGAGTAGCAGTTCCTTTTTAACTGAGAAAGCAAAAATGGATTTATTTCTTTTAATGTAGTCCCACAGTCACAGATCTTTGGAGTCAAAACGGCCAGTTACATAACAAAGGATGATTGCAGCTCAGCTTAATGCCTGGACTGGTGTGTTTCCACAAGGAATAGAATGAAGAATGCAGGCCTGTTTCTTGAGAAAACTAACAAATAAGCTATATTTAATATATGTTCCTAATTTAATAGTCATGTAGGGAGCACCAAAGACAGAATGCTAACTTCCTGAAAAAGAGAAAAAATATATTTGACTCCTTCTATACTGCTATGACATTTGAAAACCCATCACCATAATGCTAAAAGCTGATTTGCACATAAGAAAGGAAACCACTCCAAATGTAGACACAGCTATCAAGACAAAGAGTAAATGCACAGTTAACCACCTGCACTTTTCAGTGTGTGCTGATCCACAGGTCTGTACAGGTACAAATATGATGAAATACAATAAAGTACCTTCTCTTAATTTGTATCTTAACTTATGCATTATTTCCTTAAATTAATCAATCAAAAAGAAGCTTACTAAAAATTTCCTTACTAATTAATCAAAAAGAAGCTTTAAGTTTGTAACACATACTTTTCTCTTGCCCCTTCATCTGGGATCCCCAAACAAATTTCTCGATCAAATCTCCCAGCTCTCCTCAGTGCAGGGTCCAGCGAGTCAGGTCTGTTTGTTGCTCCGATAACAAGGACCTGAGTAGTAGCAGCCACATTATTCAAGTCTAAAGGAAGGAAGGAAGGAAGTTAGTACTCATACTCACTGTCCCAACTTTGTTCCAGTATCTGTGGGACTCTGTTTCTGCAGCACACGATAATACTCAGCACAGATAAGCTAACCAACAGTCACACCACACTGCTGTTCATCTTTATTTCTACTACCTAGAACTTGCATTTTTGCACAATCAAGTAAGAATAGACATTTCAAATTAAATTCAACAGATTTTCCCGTTATTTTTGCTTATATAATAGACAGACTTCTATAATGCTATACAAACTGCTGTGAAAATAACACAGAAACACCTCCTCAAATTTATTAGAATTTTCCCATCACTCTCCACTGTACCAAAATATGAATAATGATTACCACCAGCTTCTCTAAAGTAAACACATGTCACTACTGAAGGAAAGCAGACAGTGAGCCGGATAATTAGAAATCTGAGTTTAGCAAAGATGTTCCTGAAACTGACCGTCCATACAAGTCAGGAACTGGGCAACGATCCTTCGCTCCATGTCCTTCGATGCAACTTCTCTTTTTGGGGTGATTGCGTCAATCTCGTCAATGAAAAGGACACACGGTGCACTGGACTAGGAACCAGAAATATTAATAATTACTAAATTACACTGGCAGAATATACTCCAAGAAAGAATTTTTTCCTATTTTCTGATCTATAATTACTACCGAAAATCTGCTGCACAATCAGCTGGTCCTGGAACAATTCCATTGTTCTGACTACCTGGAAAGTCATCAGACTATGAAACTGCACTGGGAATAATTAAGGCATGAGATTCAAAATGTCTCTACATGCTGTTCAAAAATGTAAATATACCTCTATGTTGCTTTATGTTTTCCATAAATATTCTGTTGTGACTGCCTGCTTGCTTAAGTCCCTAAACAAAAACTACACAAGAAAGGTTTGGGTTGGTTTTTTGTTTGTTTTGTTAGTGGCATTAGAGCTGTGGAATTTCAAGAGCTAGTATTACTGACACACATACTGAAACAAAAAGAGCAGTAGGTGGTCATGAACTTCAAGCCTACTATAGAGCCTGGCCTTGTCCAAAGAGTTAAAATGAGCAGTTAGAAACTCCTACAAGTGTTCTAAAATTCCACATACTTCATAAAAAGCCCACACTAATTTGGAATAATAATTAGTGTAACTAATAGAATGGTGTTTAACTGACATGAGATTATTAATAGTCACAAAAAGCACTAGCAGTACAAAGAGGAATACTTAAGGAAAACACTGGAATCATCTTCCAAAGAAGTCACATCTAAAAAAACATCACGTTGCACACTCCGTGCACTGGGTGTTATGAGGCACCAGCGGCGCCATCTACTGGTCATTCCCTTTCCCACTGTCTGACAAGGGGCCACCAACATTCCAAAGCACCTGCGTAACATGGAATCATGTCCTTTTACCTGCACAAAAATTGGTACAAAAATTAAGTAGAAAAGCTACTGAAGTGAATGTGAGAGACTGCAAGAAAGGCAACAGACTTTACTTTTAAACATGTTTTATGAAATGTAATTTCTGCATCAGTAACTTTTAAAGCAACCTCTCCTCAATCACTCTACATAAAAAGGTATGTAATTTCTAAAAACTCTTTGCCATAACCTATTTAATTTTGTTCTACACAACACCTTAACAAGGCTCTCTAAAATGAAAATGCTGTACGAACCGAAAACATAATACATTAACAGCTTCACAAACAATCTTTTTGCCCTGTTCATCATTCTTTTTTACAGGAACATACTCTAAATACCTACATAACGTCACTGGGAAAAGTAGAAAAATAGAATAAAGTTGGAAACCCAGAAGATTCTCACAGGTCAGGAACAAAAAACTGTCCTCATGAAGTAAAGCATTAGCCACATACTAAAAATCAGAAAAATCTGCATTTGTTTAAATTTAAATTACCTCAATTATCTTGTTTTCTTTGTTTCTTACTCAGTCCGGAGGTCACACCAAAGCAAGACTTGAACTGTAACTTGTCTCCCACTCTTACCATGTTTGTTCCAAATTTCCTACTTTATACCTGGACCCCCAAAACCTTAAGTCTCTCACATTCAAATTCCATGCCATACAAAACTAGCAAAAAGGCCCTGTGACAAAAAACCACAATCAACTGCGCTTTATTTTTTTACGTGTATCAAGCCAAGCAGCTCCAAATATGTAAATAATTTCTGTTGCTCTCTTTACATTGCTATGATGAACTATCTTTTGTCAAGGCTTCAGAATAGTAAGCTTTGTGCCCTATGACATCATCACAGTACAATGGAATTCAGGAGGGGAGACAAGTCATGTGTGCAGCAGTATAAAGATTCACTCACTAATATTCACTCAAATTCAAACCACATCAACAAAGTATGAATCTTTACAAAGAAAGAGAGAAACAATTCACAGTGTTATTTCCAAGGGGTGTCTTACCACAGCCTGCTCAAACAATTCTCTCAGTTTCTGCTCAGATTCCCCTGACACTCCAGACACAATCTCTGTTGCTGCCACTTTCAACATCGGGAGCTCCAGTTCCTGGAAGAGATCAGGAATATTGTATGATACATCTTGAGGTTAGAAATGTTGGCTGATCCTGAAGACAAACTTTCCAATCTGTTATCTTTTACACCTAAAAATTATGGTACCAAGACTAAAACCTAAAGAGCTTTTAAAAAAGATAAGTAGCATCATCCAACTCAAAATGGGTCTGAGCTATTTGGCCAAGTAAACAGAAGTGGATATAAAGAAACTCCCTAATTCAGTTAAAGAATGACTGCGCTGTCAAATAGCTTCTCACCTTGGTTCCCAACACAGTCCTTCTCAATGCATGTACTTCAGTTAGTGCTTGGGCTCCCTTCTTAAAAAAAAATTGTCTATCTCTATGTGTAACAGAGCACTGCTTAGCAGTGTGCAAGACATTCCCCACCAGGCTGGGGTCCCTTAATCCTGCTCCAGAAATATCTCAGCAGGACTGTACAATAAGCCACTTGTAAAATGCACACTCAAGGTCTTCTGCTACTAAAAATAAATAAATAAATACAATGGTGACTTTGATAGATTTTAGGCAGTTGCAGCCTCACTGCACACTGAACTATGAACACCAATAGTGTCACGTGCTCTGAAAATGTCAGTTTGACATAGGCAAGGCAACATCCAGCTTGGGAACTCAGAAATCAACTGTTTAATGGATGCCACCCAGTAAAATCAATGTAATGACTCATAAAAGATAGTAAGGTTGAGTCTGGACTTAAAATGAAACACTATGGTAAATTTAACCAAAAGTACCTTCCCTTTATACCCTTCTCAACACCTACGCCTACATTGCTGTCCTGGGAATGCCTCAGAATAATTTCAAATGTAAAACCTTGTCACTACATCTCTTCTTTACACATGATGTTCTGTCAAGTACAGATTCAGATGGAATTCAAACAAAGGAACTGAAGATTAATATATTTCAGACTACCACAGGAAGGATAGTGGGAGAAGTGAAACAATCTAGTCTATCATGAAGGAGGATTATTTTTTCTCTCTAAATGTAATTCAGGAAAAAAATGAAACTGTAAATTTAAAGCTATCTCACCCCAGCAATTGCCTGTGCAAGTAATGTTTTCCCACATCCTGGTGGCCCATGCAAAAGGAAACCGCGAGGTGGGACCACACCTAAGTGGTTATAGACTTCGGGATGACAGATGTGAATGAGCATCTTGCATATTTCCTGTTAAGAACAAGAGACACCTTCATTCAAATTACAGAAAATAGTATTATAGATTGCTACTATTACAGACAGGGCAAAATTAAGCAAGTTCTGTTTATTAATCTGATTTTAGTGACCACTTACAGAAAGATTAATCCAAGGAAAATAAACAACTTCGTTGTTGTTGGTATAAGCAGCTCTTATCAGTGCCATGCAGATGAATTCTGCAAGATTCCTTCTCTGTCATTTTTCACGTGATATTTTATTCAGTGCACTCTGTAGCCCATAAGTAAAATTGTAACTAACCTTTAAAGTTTCATCATTGCCTCCTACATCCTCAAACGTCACAGAAGGGCGGTAAAGCTCTGGTCCCTTACTTCTCACTGTTCAGGAGGAAAAGTCACACAAATTTAGCCATGGTATAACCGTAATTGCTAACACCAAACAGGTGCTCAGCCTAAAAAATTAGCTAAGCACAAGAAGTAGTATTATTTTTTAGTAGTAGACACAGGCCTGAAATTTTTTTTAGTAGAACATTATGGCTAAATTTCTTTAAAAAAACGCTTGAGGTCACTGCTGTGCACCTCAAAAAACACTTCTCTGGTAACAGATTCCAAAGTCAAAATACCATCTCTTTGTTTGGTGTTACACACCAGAAATAACTTCTCACCTTTCTTAAGTAACATGGATTCAATTTCTCCATCCACATCTGGAAATTCTTTCTTCTTTCTTTTTGTTCCCTTGCCCTTTACCTTCTTTCTTTCACTTTCCAAGACAGAAAATTCTGTTGATTTCTAGGTCATAAAACCAGAATTAGATATATAAAAGCTTCCAAGTCAGTGAACTTCCACAAATAGTTACAAGAAGTAAATGTGTGTCTATGATGCTTAACTTACACATATTGTAAAAATAAAGACAAGCAAGGCAGGAATTTAACCCTTTCTTTCCGTAGAAAATTCTTTTGTTCTTAGGATTTGCTTTTTTTGAAAATGGGTTAATTACACCAGTCACTTTTTTATTAAGAGGACATACTTATAAGCAAACTGGCTCCCCCTGCCCAAACTACCAGCCAAAATCAGACATCCTTTTTTGGCACCCTACAGAGCAATTCACTCTGGGGATGAATAAAACTGTATGAATGTATTTACTCCACTGAAAGCTACTTTTGTTACTAGTAAGTCACAAGTGGTTATAAGAAAACATTATTCAGTACTAACACAAGTTAACTGCAGGTAAGAAAAGGTCTATTACAGGGTAAAAGAAATAAAAAGAAGTTCAATGGTGAAAGTTTCTGTTGGGCTTTTTTTAAAGAATACTGTATTGCAAACATTTTACAACTTGAAGATCTCCCTTTTATTAATTTTCTCTATATAAAAGGATGCAGCACTACTAGGATGAAGGGATGATTTGTCAAATCTGCCTATTCAGTAAGCATTTTGTGTAATTAGAATGGCAGATGTAAATGTGGGTCTTCCTTCCCATAAAAAATGGGCTGCTGAAATATCTGGTCACCCAAGCAATACAAATGTTAACTCACATACATAAATGGAAAGCTTTCAACAGCTGAACAAATTTTTGTTTTCTAAATAAAAAACAACTAAGGGGAAGGAGGGGATCACAAACTGGGTAATACATCTAGATGGGGAGCAGAATCTATTTTTAACAGCTTTATAATCAATGCAATTTCCTTTCAACTTCCACAACTTTGTCCATTCAAAAAACTTCTGCTTTTCCCAGGCTCACTAAGACTTAACCACGTGCTATGGGTACAGCAAGCCTCATGTCAGGTAGGCTGGACACTGGCAAATGGAGTAAGTAACAGCCACTTATTCCATTCCACTTATCTTTCTCTCAGTATGGGCACTGAACTGGGCCTACCTAATACTAAGGACCATATTTACCTCAAAAAACGTGGAAGAAATTCATAATTTGGTGACTTTTTACCTCCACTGCAAATATGCTTGAAGTGGGCCAGCAGGTTCAAAAATCACTTCTGCCATGGCAGAACAACAGGCTAAGACATTCCTTCTTCAGAAAAAAAGCTAAAAACAAGTACACTAATGGGCTTATGCCAGTCTTTCTTTTCTATTTAACATGTTCACTATCTGTAAACACAGCATGCGTGTTTGTAACAAAAATAATATATTTTAAAAATCCAGAGAGAAAGACTGTCTTTTTGGTCTTAGTATCACCCTTCAAAAGCCTGTCAAAGAATCATAAAATGGTTTGAGTTGGAAAGGACCTTAAAGATCAATTATATTCAGACTTCTACTTTAATCATCTTGGGTTTGTAAAACACAATACCTCAGAAATTGGTTTCTTTTCATCTCCTTCTGCATCCTCAGAAAGGTCAATGAAAAGGTCTTTTCCACATGGAGTTTTATCAATGAACCAGCCACTGTCAGAGATGAGTGTTTCACTTTGTGCTCCTGGGGACACGGTGCTTGTTGGAGGCACTGCTCGTGAAGGAGGAGGAGGAGTCTCCACTGGGTCAGTTTTGGGAGTGCTTGGGGCAGAATCAGGATTTCCTTTCTTGTATAAGCTCAGCAGGGAACTGTTCATGTGATTTGTAGACTGCAGATTCACACATTTGAAGAGAAAACACATGGGACAGATTATAACTTGGATTATTTATAGTAAGAAGACAATGAAAACTATTTCATAAACATACTTTAGCATTACCCCTGCTAGAGAAAACAGGCATGCATCTTCCAACCCACTCCCTTGTGAATCAAATGATTGCATATAAAACTACATGTGCCAGCTGAAAGGGCAGCAGCCTTTGCAATTTACCCTGAAATCACCCCTTTTAATTGCCAGGCACCTCTCTTGGTGGGTATGTTGGTTCCTTCAATCACTTAATTCATTTGACAGCCAAGTCTTTCAGGCCCCCAGTGTGCTTTTCTCAAAAGTGATTCCCCACCACTGGTTCTTCCTGTTTCTTCAGAATTCCATCTCCTTTCAGCTCGACAGATTCTCAGTTGGAATTGCCAACTCTGACTATACCTCCTATCTCTGCTGTTAAACTCTCCAAGTGCACTTTCTCAACACAGAATCATGTATTATGCAAACAAACAATCATAACAAAATACAACTTACTAGATCTTCTGGATAATCATCATAATCAGAGTCATCTGTAGTACTTCCAGTAGCTCTTTACATGGAAGAAAGACAAAAACTCAATGTACCAGAGCAGAACTGCAAGCAAGACATCCATAAAACAAAACATGCAATTTCAACAATGTGGCTCCCCACAACCACGACAGGTGGTTGTCTCTATGGCTGCAGAGAAACTCCTGATTTGCATGCTCTAAATTTTCTACTGTTAAGAGTAAAAAAATGCATCCTTTCCAAGTCTGTGATGAGCTGGATCAACTTGTCCACCTGGCTGAAAGACAATCCTAAAAAAAAGGATCCCTCTAACTCAGTTCACCAAGAGATCACACAATCACCAGTGCTGGCACAAAGGAAGCAGCAAATCACTGTTCAACTAGACTAGTCCTGACAACACTGTCCTAATTTCCCACAAGAGCCTTAATATGTATCACAGGTTAGAGAAATCATAACAGTCCATGAGACTATGCCCAGGTTTAAGAGTCAGGAAATCTCATTCCCAATCTCATACCCAACTGGTGATTTACTCTGAATAGCCTGTCTTGCAGTCTTATCTCTCAGATGTAGCCAATATCTCTCACACTCAAGAAAGATTAAGAAAAAAACAGAAGAAAGGAATTGAATCATACAAGGACTGAGTCTTATGTGGAAAACTATCAAGGAAGCCCCAAGGTTATCCCCTAATTCAGGGCTCTGTGTTCCCCATAACAAAGAAATCATGATTGGCTCTAGCACCCGTGTGCCTTCAGGGACAAAAGTGCTTTCAATAACTACAGATACCTTCTGAAGAAGACAAGCCCATGGGAAATAAGGGATGTACCTGTAACCTTGAAACTACCAAAATTCAATAATATGAAGACAGAAAGCTTTAAAGAAATTATAACACCAACGACATTATAAATCTATTGGTAAAAATTCTTACTCATTTTTGTCCTGTCTTGCTCTTTTTGCCACATGTTCAGCTTCTAAAACTGCTAAATCTTCCCGTTGTTTTTCATTACTGATTATTCCAAACACTGAAAGGAAAAGTTCAAGCATGTTAAGGAAACAGCCAAGGCATAATCAAAGAATTTGGCATCTTGGACATAATACTAACAGAACTACCTTTTGCAACTTGTATTCTAAAGGCATTTCTTTTTCTTCGTCCATATTCTGCACTGAAAACAAAGCAAAACAAACAGGTTACACTGACTGACTTTTCCATCAACATATTCTCATTCTCAGTGGAAAAAATACACGGTAAGTTGATACCCAAGCTTCACAGAGGTTCTTATTAAAAACCAACTGTGTGAAAATGTAACTGTTCTTTTCTGAAGCCTGGAATGGCTCAGTCACTGGGATGAAACCAAAACACTAAACTATGCTGGTCTCAAAGCCAATGTTTAGTAAAAATTATCAAGGTCCTCTTTAATTGTAGATACGGAGAAGCTGCAATATACAAATGAGCACACTGGATGCTATTTCACAAGACTAATGATGTTTTAATTTTAATGCACACATGAACATATGGACACAGGAATATGGTTTAGAAAAGACAGTCCAGTAAGGAATAGCTGTGTCAATTAATAATGGTCACTATGATAAATTCTGACCCTTAAAAGCAAACAGAAATCATCAACCTTTTACCTTCACTTAGTGAAGGAGTGTTTTACTTACTTGCTTTTATACAACAACCAATAGAAGCAAAACAAAATCCCAAGACCCACAGGGATCCTGAGCAAAGGGGTTTGCCTGATTTTCTCTAACACGGCACAAATAAACAGAGCACAAAAACATAAATGAACACACTTCTCCACCTTCATTAATCCCCACACCCACAATGATCTGCTGAAGCACAGCCTTTCTCCCCACCCAGAAAAGTGTAACAGCCTAAAAATAATTAGGCAAGACTAACTGTCCTGCTGAGCAACTGAGCAAGATCTGTCTTACTCCATCCTATGCCTGCACTGAAGAGTTATTTTCTTCTCATATTTTAAGCTCATTGGGGTAAAGATCAACATGCTGCAACGAACCTTTAGCTGTTTAATTAAAACAAAAAAATCAACCCACAAAAATACCAAAGTGCAAGGTGATCTTGTAATCCCAGTGCATTAATAAGATACGAGTTATATCAGCAAAGGGAAACTCGGGGGGGGAAATGATCTTACGTTTCAATCAACCTCAACAACTGGCAATGAAGTTAACATAACAAAAAATAAATTTCTAATTAGAAATACACAAATGTAAGATAACAAAATAATAAATCTGATATTTTAAATGCAGATTATAAGAATACAAATCTTGGCTTACCTGTAGGTTTTCTGCAAATCAGATGCTAGAACTGCAATGTCAACATACTGTCCACATTTACTGCTTGCAAGATACTGAAAAGAAGAATTTTAAGCAGGGAATAAGATCCTTGTCAATCACTTCACCAGAAAAGCTAAATCAAATATGCCTATTTCAAACTCTACTCTTCTTAGAAGTTAAAACGAAAATCAGAAACAGCTTTTCACTGCCTTGCCACACACCACAGAGTATTTCCCAATGAAATGGGAAATGCTTATTAAATCACAGATAACAAGGTAGCTCTACTTCCCCCAGAGAGGCAGCATCCTGCATTTTGGGGCTGGGGCAACTCCAATGTTTTTATTTAGTAAGACCGACGACTTTGAAAACCACTCACCACCTTATTGTTAGCCCTAAAGTTCTTGGTTCCTCTCAGCAAATCTGCTTTTGTTTTAGATCTGCTACCTTAAAAATGAAACTCTGTATCAATCAGCATGGATACTGTCATCATAAGAACTTTAATCCTTACAGGATGTTTCAAAGAATACTATAGAAAAGCCCATTAATGAAAGTGAATTCTGTCAAGCCTTTTTATTGTTATGACAGCAGCTAATCAAACCCCTTTTCAAACCACAGTTACAAGAGAGTGAGAAAATTGACTAAATTCCATGTGTAGCTGTACTCCATTTGTTCTCTTCCCTCACTCTCCTTACCAGCAGTGAGAAACAGTTTTGATACAGTAAAGGTCAATTCCTTCTTAAAAGGGAGAAAGAAAACAGAGAATCTCCCGAAAAGATACAGTGTCACAGATGCCACAGCAACAAGAACTTCAAAACCCCATTTAAATTAATAGCTCTATTTAAAATTATCAAACTGAATACAGAATTATCTTTTCAAATTATGTTACACTTCATGTTACCCATGGGCAGCTATGGGCATGCAGGAAACATCCAGCCTACCACGAACCCTCCCATAAAAAGGCTTTTCCACTTCAGAATAGCCAAGACACAACCACTGTGATCTTGTAAATTAAACCAAGCAGGTTCCCTCAAGCAGCCACTTGCATTTTAAGGAATTCAAAGCAGAGTACACTAACACAGAGGCTCAAAAAAATGGTGTTTAATTAGCTCATAAGACACAACACAGCACTGTGCCACTTGAAGGAATCAGTGTTTTCCTGCTCTTCACACACATACTAGGGAAGCAATCATATCTTCTCCTTTTCATGGAATCACAGAATCATAGGATCAGTTGGGTTGGAAGAGACCTCTGAGATCATCAAGTCCAACCCTTAATCCAACCCCCCTTTGATTACCAGATCATGGCACTCAGTGCCACCTCCAGTCTCACCTTAAAAACCTCCAGGGATGGGGAATCCACCACCTCCCTGAGCAGGCCATTCCAATGTCTGACCACTCTCTCTGTAAAGAACTTCTTCCTGATATCCAACCTAAACCTCTCCTGGCAGAGCTTAAGCCCCTGCCCCCTTGTACTACTCTTTAATATAATCACTGTATGTGCTTCCAAATGTAAATGCTGACAATTTGCCAAAATCACAGAATCAATTAGGTCGGAAAACACCTCTCAGATCAACCTATGAACACCACACCTTGTCAGCCAGACCATTGCACCAAGTGCCACCTCCAGCCTTTCCTTAAGCAGCTCCAGGGACGGTGACTCCACCAGCCCCTGGGCAGCTCATTCCAATGTGTAATCACCCTTTCTGTGAGGGAATTCCTCCTAATGTCCAAATATATATATATTTGTACGGCCAGACTTCGGGCACGAAGATTTGGGCAGTGCTCTCCCCACATGGCTGTGCCCTTCCAGCCTGCACAGTGGATGTTTTAGGTGAGGCACAGCGTGTGCAGAACTGGCCACACTGTTTAAATCCTGAGGTCCATCTGCCACAGCCAAGCGAGCTTGGACAGTGACAGTGAAGTCCTCGGGACTGTCACAGCACCCGGTACTGACCGGGGCTGACCCTGCTGAGCATCCGAGATGTGACGGGATGGGATGGCAGGGAGGCATTGAACTGCCAGGGTACAGTCCCCACTGAGACTCGAACTCAGGTCCTTGGGATTCAGAGTCCAGAGTGCTCTCCTTTACACCACGGGACCGCCCCTATATCTATATAGATATATAGATATACATAGAGATATGTGTATATATATATGCATAGGTGTATGTGTACATATATATACACACACATACACACACACATATAGGTGCACATACACCTATACATATACATATAAACGCACACACACCTGTATAAGTACATATATACACATATATATACCCGATATATCCATACACCTCTATGTACCTCTACACACTGAGTGAATTCTCTTTGCACCAAAATCTTACACCTGCTGCAGCCGCCAAGCCTCAGGCTCGGAACTACCCAGAAGGGTGGAGGAACGTGCGAACACAAGGGGAAATACCAATCAGAAATTGAAACAAGAAACCTTTCTAAAGCCTTTTTTAAAGCCCTGAGAGCTAAGGGCCGGGCTTTGGTCCCCCTCGCCCCTCAGCGGGCCGGCCCGGGTGCTCCAGGCCCCTCAGCGAGGGGGACACACATACGAGCTCCCGTCCGGGCCGGGGCCGGGCAGGAGATCGGGACCAGTATCGGAGGGCGGGGATCGGGACCGGTATCGGGGGG
>VWZD01004236.1:289120-306152 GCA_013396695.1 Sakesphorus luctuosus | reverse complement strand
GGGCAGGGTCGGGGCGCCGCGGCGGGCCGGGGCCACTGGGCTGAGGGCGGGAGGGGCTGCGCTGGGTCATGGCCGCGGTGCGGGGGCCCGCGGAGCAGCCACCGGGACTGGGGGATTTGGGGAGGGGGCAGCACCCGGCTGTGGGAGAGCGCCTCGCATTCGCTGCCTGGAGCCTGGTGGGTGCTTGGAGTGCCGGGAGCCCCGGGAGCGGGGCAGCCCCGGGAGCGGTGGGAGCGCTGCCCCTCGGGAGACGGGCGGGCCTGAGATGTGCGGCCGCGCAGCAGGGCTGGAATTGCGAGGGCTGGAATTGCCAGGGTTGGAATTGCGAGGATTCCGTGCCCTCCCTCACCGCGTGCCGGACCTGCGGCGCTCCCAGGCCCTCGGCAAACAGCATTCCCATGCTCTTTGTTAGGGACGCGCCCGCAGCCTTGGCTGTGGCGATGTAAAGGCACAGATGTGACTCCCTTTCCTTACGTTTCTCAGTAAATGAGAGCTGGCTTTTACACCTCTTTCTGTCCTAGTGCTGTTTCAGAGTCCAACAGAAACAAGTAGAGAAGCACCTGGAAAAAAATTCAGTCTAGAAGGATAGGTTACTTGTTGAAAAATTGAAAGCCTTCACCTATTTTTTAGAAATATAAAAAAATACTGTTAATTTCCTTGGAGAAAAGGACCACGTCTTTACAGGGCATAGCCTGATGCATCCTAAGCCTTTTTTTGAGAGGATTTTTCTGTCTGAAATATTAATATTTCAATTGCAGAAAGTTCATTCAATAATGTTACTTTCTTACTGCCTAACAAAGTATTAATTAATCCAGTGTTGCTGTAAATGTTGAAAAAAAAAAGGTGGGTCACTTCTTAAAACAATACTAACTTTATTGTCAGGAGACTTTAAAAAGTGCATTAACTTTTTGTTACTTTTAAGTTTCTGCTTCAAGGGTTGGAGTAATAACTCAGATACTAAAAATACTGACTTTGCCTCCCTCATCTGTTGTAAGGGTTGCACTGAACTTTGTTCAACACTTGCCCTTGGGAAAATATCATAAAATCACTTGGCTTGATGATAAAATGTAGCCAAGGTTTCTACCTAAAATAGGAATGAGTTGTAACTAATTGAACTATGCGTTTGACAGATCAAGGTAGAACAAGATGTCTATGCTGAGAGCAAGAGGGTTCTCCCCAGTTTGTTGGCTGAAAATAAAGCTGTGTACTCCAGGTTACCATACAATGCTGAAAATAAAGCTGTGTATTCCAGGTTACCATACAATGCTGAAAATAAAGCTGTGTATTCCAGGTTACCATACAATGCTGAAAATAAAGCTCTGTGTATTCCAGGTTACCATACAATGTTTCCTTATCTTGGACTTCAGATAATCACACTATCAGATTTGGAATGTGACTACATCAACGCTAGATCGTGCTGCTCCAAACTCAATAAAGTAAATGGTTCTTCTTTGCATTTAATGTGGTTTAAGAAAACCACATCCTTCATCTCAGCATCACAAATAACTGGAGTGTAATGTGTGTCTTACGAGCCTTGACTGGCAGTACTTTGCATGCCTCCTTTATTCCGGACTGCTTGTCTGTTTTGCATGTCCATCGTTCGGCAAATTCAGTCACAAAAGGGTGTTGTTCTGCCCCCTGGTGCTACAGGATGGGCTGCTGCGGTCTCTGGAACTGAGACTTCAATGCTTCACAGAGCTCCCGAGTTCTGTGCCTTGGTTTCTGTAGGAGAGCCACACCAAAGGAATCTACTCATGACTGAACTCAGAGGTCTTTACAGCAACTTTCTCTGATGCTTCTGTATAATTTCTAACCTCTCTTGCGCAGGAGAGTTTTACTGTGATATAAGAAAAAGTATAATTTTAAACAAATTGCTTAAAAATTAAATCAATGTTGCCTTCCCACGTGGGTGCGTTCCCTTTGATTTGGAGGTGCTTTTTTTCCTTAATGTAAGAGAGAATGGTACAGGACACTATCAAGCCAAAAATGTGTAATTGCCAGGGGCTGGGCTGACCCAATTTAACTATGTCAGTTTTCATATTGATCAAATTTTTTGTCTGTTCCAAGCCTGAGGCTGTTTGTACATCCCGTGTCTGTGCAGATTTTAATTCTCTGTGTTCCTAATCCACTGTTCTCTGTGATGATTTCATATGAGCACTCTATACTTTTTAACTTCCTTTCTTAAGTGCTTGTGTCATATAGTTGTGTTCAAACAGTTGCTGTGGTGCCCTCTAGAAGTGTTTGTATTACTTGGATAAAGCACCTCTTATAATATCTTAGAGCTTGATTTCTGGCTTACTTTCCTGGAATCTGCCTGAAGGTATAAATTTCTCTGCTCTGTGATGGAACCACATTCCAACAGTTTCAGAGTAATTCACAGTCTTAAATATATCTCCTCAATATATGTTTTATATCACAGAATCACAGACTATTCTGAGTTAGAAGGGACCCACAAGGATCATCGAGTCCAACTCTTAAGTCAATGGCCCACATAGGGGATTGAACCCATGACCTTGGCATTTTTACTACCAAGTTTTGACCAACTGAGCTAATCTGCCTCTGCCATGGATGTTTCTCTCCTAGTTTTAGATTATTAATATCAGAACTTCATATAGATCTGTTTTTCAGAAAGGAATTTACCTTTGTGCATATAACTCTCTTTTTTTCCCCTTTTTACAGTGGGTGGTCCCTGAGGTGATTGGCCATGCTGCTGTAACAGTATTAATGCTTATTTCATTGCACTGGTTCATCTTTCTCCTTAATTTGCCAGTAGCAACATGGAATATATATAGGTAAGTGCACAGGGGTTGGTGTGCTTTGTTTTTTCCCATTGTTACTAGTTTAGCTTAAAGTGTAGTACAAAGATAAATAATATGTCATGATGAGATGTTTCATTTGTGTCCTTCAACTGCTACCAGTATTCATTGATCAAACCAACATGAATCCTCTTCTGGCAATTAAAATTACAAGAAACCAAATAGTGTAAAGGATATGAAGCTTTTGGTCTTTGCTTCCATTATCTCTAATGCCCAGGAATCTCAGTTTGTGGGTCGTTCCCCAGTCCATAGGAAATAATAGCATATTAATTGGGGTTATGAGGTAGTACTGCAAACAGAGTTGTTAATGTTTTTCATGCTGTGCCGACACACCTGATGGTGATATCAGCATAAAAGTGCTTAGGTCAGCATGGCCAGTGGTTGTAAAACCATTGGGCTGTGGTGGTGTCACCTACACCCTCCTTCCTTTACCGACTTGTCTCACCCTCATCTGCATTGGGTTTGTTCCCCATCATGTTTCTTCCTGCTTGGAAAAGTTTGCAGACTTTTCAGTCTAGGACAGTTTTCAAGGTTACTGGTCTTTGTGCCTTGCACTGCCACCCCTTTCAAATGGTTTAGTTATGAGATGGGGTTTCCTTGTGGCAACACTGGGACTTAGTTCCAAAAATGTTTTTATCTTTCATCATTGGCTGTTTGGAGAACTGACCCTTTGCAGGTGTTAAGCTAATGAAAACTGGGTGTGACTTTGTCACAAGTTGTCTCTAATCACTACACTACAGGAATACAAAAGTTTGAGGTACAGGTAGGAAAAGTTGGCTGTAATGTTTGTTTGCCTGAACCTGTTAAACAAGAAGTTTTACAGCTCTTGTCAAAACAAAGTTGATTATCTCTACACTGCTAATCTGGTTGTTCTTGGGCGAAACAGCCATGAGTGCATTCATCACCCTTGTTTTCTATGGCACTGCCAGCAAGGCCTTCAAGTGTTTCTAAACTGGAGGGACATTGGACAGTATCTGACTTTATGCTTAATAAACGAGTACTGCCTAAATGCACACACACAGGGCATGTTTTTGCCTCTTTTTGCTTGGCCACCTCTATGCACAACTGTTCCCATAATGACCAGTGTTTGATCACTGCTGGCAATTCAGTTTGATGTTTCATTCAGGCAACGCTGTTTCTGCAGAGACACTGGAAAGAGAATGGATTTTCTTTGATGCTTTTTTTGAAGATTTCTTGTACAGGTTACCCTCTTGCTGCTTCATTTTGTGTACTTATGTTGATTTTTAAAGTAGCCACTTGCTTTCCCTTCTAAGCCCTGTCAGAGTGAATTTTAAAAGATAAATTATTTCTATTCCTACACTTCAGGCACTAAGCTTTGACTGCTGTTTTGTATTGAGAGCTCTCATATTTGTCATACACAAATATTCTGAATATCCTAAAATTCAGGATTGTTTCCTCAATGTTAATTGTGCAGTGTAGGCAGTAAATGAATCTGACAATGTGATACTTTGCCTGTCCTGCCACAAGAAGTCAAGATGTTAAGCCTGTATCACTAATCCTGCCTGCCTTCTGTGGATCAAGGAGTTTCACTCACATTAATAGCCTGGATTATCCCATTTGTAATGCAGGAGTTAGAGATCTGCAAAAGCAAGTGTGATGTTTAGCATTATCAGTTCATCAGGAGCTGTAGTGCTAGCACAAGAAGTAATAGGTTCAAACTAAAAGAGTGAAAATTTAAATTAGATATATGGAAGAAAGGTTGCCCAGGGAAGCTGTGGATGCCTCATGCCTGGAAGAGTGGACGGGGCTCCAGGCAACCTGGTCTAGTGGCCTTGGCAGCAGGGTTGGAAATCAATGATCAGTAAATCCCTTCTAACCCAAACCATTTTATGATTATAAAGGCAATCTGAAGATTTTGAATAGAACATACATCTGACCCGGTGTTTAATGGACAAAAGGTATTGTAGTCAGAAAATAGTGGACTGTAAAGTAGTTAGAGTACACTGAAGAGAAGGTGTAAGTTACTAAATTCTGTTTAAGTGGGAACAGATGAAGTGTGAACCCATTATCACAACATCTGGAATCAGCTAAATGTTTTTACATCATCTTGGTATGCTGTTGTATTTCTGCACACAAATTCAGAAGGGTTTAAGTTTATTGTCTATTCAAAAATGAGTTCAGAAATAAAAATGGTTGTGTTGAGATTTAAGAATTCTATGCTTTGTAGTAAAAGTGATAAGGTAGGACAATATCTTCCTGTCATTCACTTTTCTTCAAAATCTGCCTAATATCAATGAGTAAATGGCAGTTACAGACAGTACTGATTTAATTTACTAATTGTATGAAGGATTTCATTGAGAGGAGAGAGGTTTTGTGTGAGATGGCCATCAGAAATAAATTCTGGGAAGGAAGAATTGGTCAAAAACAGCATCAAGGGAGACTCAAACATGTTTATTGTAACATCCTGCTGGCCATTCTTGTTCAGCATACTCAAATTATCATTTAATTTAGTTTATTCTTTTAATGAATTTTGTAGTGTCTCAAGTGAGACAGTTTTGTTTTACATTCTCCTTGTTTTGGAACTTTTAGGGAAGTGTTCAACTTTTTTCTTTCTTCTTTGTCGTATAGATCTTGAGAGAATAGATCTAAATAATGTGATTCTTGCCCTGTCTTTAAGTAGATAATACTCATCTTAAAACTGAAAGGGTAACAAAAAAAAAACAAGTTAAAAAAAAAATCTTAAAAAAGCAGGCAAAATTCTGACCAAAACTTCTACATCCCTTTAAAAATTGTGTAATTTAGAGGGAAGTGTCATGTTGCTGTGGCAGCAGCTTTCACTGAATGGAAATACTGAAGGCAGGAATGTTTGTATCCATTAAAGCTGACAGTTTTCTTGTTTGCTGTAGAATTTTTTTTTGCTGTTTAGAGTCTGACAACTGCCATGACTTAGGTCTGTCAGCATCTACCATCACTGTATCTGTGACTAGTTTCCTTAGATACAAGCTGTCCTAATTCCTGGGCCTCTAAGAAAAAATATCTCAGGCTCTGCAATTAACTTGCAAAATTTAAGTGTCACCATTCTTCTTAAAAAGCCAAATTGATACGTGCTGCCTTTATGGCACTTATATCCTAGACATACAGAAAACTCTGAACTCTATTTCGAGGATAAATTGGTACAGGAAACTTGTGTTCTTCCTTTTATTCCAATTAAATGCATTATATTCCCAGTAAATGGACAGTAATTTCTGTTTAATGCTGAAAATAGAACAATACTTTAAAATTTCAAATTTAGAAGAGAATTTCAAACTGGAGTTAGTTCAGATGAACTAATTTTTGTGGAACACAATTGTCTTTGATATTAGTCAAATATGCTGCAGTGCTTTTTAATGCCTCTGTGAAAGACACAAACTGTGGTCTTATCTTCTTTTTTTCCAGTCTTGTACTGCCATCAGAAAACATCCTTGTTTCTTGTTCCCTTACTTCCCCTCCTGTTATTGAAATGAATGTTGTAAGAGGTGTGGAAATGCCTATTGGAGTACAAGTGGTGCCATTTGAGTGTATAAAAAAAATCATAAAAGTCTTCTCTTCTGAGATGATTTTTTTGTTCCAGCTTTAAGATAAGTAGGTAAATTCCCATACAGAAAGAATATTAATCCAAGAAGGTAAAACTGTATGACATCTCAGTGAAAAAATAATACTGCTCTAGCCTGAGCTCAGCTGGAGTGAGATCTTCATGTGCTCATCTTCGCTCCCTTGAGATTGAGAAATGCTTGTGACAAAACAACATGGTACTTGCTGAATTTTCACAGGACACGAGCATTTGGTTTGCTGGTTTTAGGCTTCCTTTACTTACATTTCACTTGGTTTCACTCAGCTTTTGTTCTTATGTGGGGGTTGGACAGCACCACATCTTCAGTTCTGCCCAGGCTCTCACCACGTCAGCCTCAGTGTCAGTGCTGAGGTATCACAGGCTGGCTGTGACAAAGGCATGATACACAGATCCTTTGTCTTGTCTTACACCATCTCATTTTGACAACCAGATTTTTTGATTATTTATATAAAGGTTTGGTTTTGCTACATAAATCACTAATTCTTAGCTAAACAAAGTCTTTTCCAGTCCCTTTCATCTAATGCATCTTTCCATGTGGGTGGGTGTTTTCTCCATGACAGCAAGTAACTGTGAACAGCAACTAAAATGAACTGGAGTTGGCTATTACCTGGAATCTCTCCCATTTACACATGGGAAGCTGGGCTGATGCTTTTAGTGCTTCTTGTCCTCTTATTCTTTGTTTGTGGGTTTTAGTGGCAGAGACACATGCAATATCCTGAAATAGAATTAAAAAAAGAACTCCCCTACCTTGAATTGTGAAACAACTCTTCAGATGAACATCTCTTCTGGGAAAGCTCTTTCCTTCTTCTTCCCCTGACACTCCCTAATGTTTCAATGACTGTATTTTTGGGTTTTGTTGTGTGGTATTTTTCTTTCTTTATTCTTAAACTTTCAGGTACATTATGGTGCCAAGTGGAAACATGGGAGTGTTTGATCCCACAGAGATCCATAACCGAGGACAACTGAAATCACACATGAAAGAAGCCATGATTAAACTGGGCTTTCATCTGCTCTGTTTCTTCATGTACCTTTACAGGTTAGTTTCAAAAATGGTTCCCAAGGAACAAAGGAATTGTCTGCCAGCTATTTTTATCTCTTCTCTTCTAGTGTAATTGCTGGTATTCATGTCTATCTTTCTGCATCCTGCTAAGCCTCAGTAATGTATTTTGACAGCTATCTGTGGGCTCATTATATACATTTATTCCTTCTGATCAGACATTGTTTGAAAACTCAGGCTACTCCTCAATCTCTAAACCACTACAGATACAATATAAAGAGTTACATGCATTCAGCACCTGCAGTAAGGGGCCTATTTAGAAAGGAAATAATCTTGAGGATCAAGTTTATTTTACAAGTTCTGTTTTAAAAGATAAACTTTATCTGGCTAAGTTAGCAATGGATGAGTTCTGTGATGGGGACACTTACAAGATGGAAGAGCTCCTGGTGTTCTCCAGCAGTGTTACTTCTGCAGCCCTTGTCGTTGTAAGCAAAGCATGCAGCAGTTGCCCTGACTTTCTATTTCAGGTTGAAGTGCAGCTCTCTCGTGACAGCAATAGCTGTTCCTGCTTGCACATGCTTCAGTAATCCACTGGTGTCATGTTTTCTGTTTTGTCACAGTATGATTCTGGCTTTGATAAATGATTGAGACGTTGAAAAAGAACCATTATCTGCCAAATTGGGTCATCACTCCAGTGACTGGTTGTGGAGCCTCAGCCACCTTCCGAACACACCTAGATCAGTGTCGTCATGCAGTATATTTTGCCTCTTTGAACAAGAAATATTTTTCTGTATTTTTAACATAAAATATTTTCAAAAGACATTGGATTTGTGTAGCAGTTGTTTTTGTTCCTTTACAATCCAAACTGCTGGAGTTGCTGTTTCTGTCAGATGCAGTCCTTGCATATGGAACTGAGCTTGTAGGATTTAAGTGGCGAGAAGGGCAACTCATTTCAGCAGCATGGGCTGGTAATGATGGTAGTTCCAGAACAAATTTAAGTGCAGCTGTGATAACTACTTCTTATTGAAAGGTGTCAGGATGTGCCTGTGGCTGTCAAGCTGTCCTACCTGAGCCTAGCTTGAAGCAGTGCTTGGAACACATTTCGAAGTGGAACAGTAGCACAGCTTGCATCTTTGTGTTAAGTGTTTTTCCAGGTAAAAATCAATGGAATAACAGTTACTCTTTTCTCCTTTCCCACACCTCCCTCAAACAACCTATGTGAAGTCTTGTGTTTGGATGGATTAAGATCCCTTTGGTGGAAGTGACACTTGTGTGTAAGAGTGAAAAACAGATAAATAAGAAACATGATTAATACTTGCTTTTTCCTTTCAACTCCTCTTTTGTCATTGAAGTACATCACAGACCTTCACATACAGTAAACATCATCTTGTACCAGGGTTGGAGTTGGTTACAGAGCAAAAGACTTGCCTGCAGTTGCCACTCCATGAACCTGCTGTTTCCATATCCAAGAGTATGTCCAACTCAGGAAAATGGTCTCGTAAACCATAACCCCATTTATTATCCCACTTCTGATGTAAATCTGCTTCAATGATACCAGCAAAGTAAGTTCTTTTATGTGCAGCTCTTGCACCAGTGATAAGTGTAGAAACCTGAGCTTGTACCCTCACTGTCCAATAACTGTCTTCAGTTTTTTTATATGTGCTTGGAAATAGGTCTCTTGAAACAAAACACCAAATTAAAACACTTTAAAATACACTTCTGTAGTTACATCCTAAAATTTATGAGCTTTTTCTTCTTAAGTACTTGGGGGTTTAGTGTACAGCTGTAGTTAACAGATTGTTTCTGTGGCCAGCAATGAAAAGACAACCCTGATGCTTCATTTCTGTAGATACTTTGTGTTCAGTGTTTGTTCTAGGAAAGTCTGGCTGTAAATTTATGATGGATAGAGTCCCAAGTTCAGCTGTTATAAAGATGAAAAACTGCTGAAAATTATGCTTACTAAAAAATAACTAAGGAAACAACTACCCCAGCTTTATGCCACTGACTACCTGACATCACAAAAATCAAGATACAGAAAGTACTGCCCTATAAAGCTGAAACCCAGACAGGATATAGGTCTGGGAAAGGAGAGCAAGTAAAACTTAGAGTAGAAAGTGAGTAACTTTTGTTGCAGTTTATGTGACAGGGAGTTAAATTATTTTATTTGTGCAGGAGAAAAACATACTACACGTATTTTGGGTGTTATCTGTTAGAAGAAAGGGCAGTGTGAATAAGGTGCTTAAGTCAGGCCCTTGCTGTAGTGCTGACAGTAGATGTATTTCATTAATGTTTCACACATGAAAACATGAGCATTGATCTGTAAATCCATCTTAAACCAGCAATTTTATATATTATTCTAAAGACATGATTTGGGGATAAGAACTTTATTATTAATTGAAATGTTTGTATGATACCTTGTCTCTGATGATTTCTAACTACCAGCACCTAGTAGGATTTGCAGGGATGATGTTTAGATAGACCAGACCTCTTCCTTCATGGAATTGCTAAAATGTATCACTCACTATGAAAAGCTTCTCTTTTCTACCAAGCCAAGTGCTTTTTCAGAGATGGGAGCAGGCCAGAGAAGGATAAGGGAAAACAGCATATCTGAGGGAAAAAAAAGATGGTATAGTATGTGCATGCCTTGACCTAAAGGGATGGTGTTGTGGGTTCCTCCCCACTTCCTTCCTCAAGAGTGAATTATTAACCATGATAGACCAACAAAAAATACAGATATGTTTTCTAAGTGGTGGTTGTTAAATATTAAACAAACTATACTTTTATATGAATGCAAACTTCCCACCTCAGTTTTTTAATGTAAATAAATTCTCTATTAATTTATATCTAACAACTGATTATAATAGTTGTAAAAACCTCAGTAGCAGGTTTCAGAGACTAAAATGCTGCTGAGTAATTACACTGGTAACTTCAAAGCCTTCTTTATTGTAAAGGATCCTTTTCCTGCCTCCGTAGAGATCTTCACAGAGCTCAGTGTCAGCAACAGGAAAAATGTATTTGTAATTGCTGTGGTTCATTAGCTGGAAATACAGATCCTACAGTCACCTCTCCCAGGGGAGATCCACAGAGCACAGAAATTTTATGGTAGTAAAAATCAAAACAAAATCCCTATTTTCTGCATCTCCAGCAAGGGAGAACAAGGTAATTTAAACCCAAGTTTATTATGCAGAATTAGAAACTTCAGACTGATTTTAAATAAAAATTTGTGTATCACTGTAAATGTACGAGAGAACAAACACAAATCCCTTCCTATTCACTCACTAGACTACTTCCCTTTGGAACTGAGGTATCCAAGTATAACTTCATGAAGGAACCATTAGCTTATCCTTCAAATGATTAGCTATGATTTAGAGAAAGCTGTTAATCCAGGAAAATAAATCTCAAATTAGCCTGCAGGGGTTCTAACTTTTAACTGAGATTATTGAGCTCTTATCCTTGTCCACAGTCTGGAGTCCAGTCAGCTTGTGCAGATGACAGTCATTCATTGGTTTTCAGAGAGATAAGAGCTATTAAGAGTTCTGCATTTGGGGAGGTCAGTTAATGAAATATGTACAATTGCATGTTTCCTACTAATTAATCACTTCAGTTACAGACTGTTGGTTGTTTAGCCTGTTTTGTTAAAGAATATACTTGCCTCCTCATCTTAGTACATGACTTTTTTTTTCTAAAGCAGTTCTGTTTTATGGAACACAGTTAATCAGTGTGAGCAGTAACCCTAAGCACAGTTCTGCCTGCAGGTTAACAATCAACTGGAATCCCTGATAAGCCCATAAAAGTAAATCTTTATCTGTTCAGGATTGCCAAAGCTTTATTCTAGTTCATTTTTTTGCCTCACAAGAATCTCTCTAGAATTTTGTACAAGTGGTAGAAGACCATTTTTGCCTCAAGTATATGATATGATGGCCACTCGAGGTAGCAGCAGGAAAATGTGGGATATATATATATGTGTGTGTGTATATATACTTATATATGAACCACCATGCAGCTATCAGCACATTAACCACCTTAACTTTGGCAGAAACATTATAATAATGGCCAATCTTTGCAAACAAAGATTTGGGCAGGGCTCTCCCCACGTGGGTGTGCCCTTCCAGACTGTGCAGTGGATTTTTTANAGTCAGCTTGTGCAGATGACAGTCATTCATTGGTTTTCAGAGAGATAAGAGCTATTAAGAGTTCTGCATTTGGGGAGGTCAGTTAATGAAATATGTACAATTGCATGTTTCCTACTAATTAATCACTTCAGTTACAGACTGTTGGTTGTTTAGCCTGTTTTGTTAAAGAATATACTTGCCTCCTCATCTTAGTACATGACTTTTTTTTTCTAAAGCAGTTCTGTTTTATGGAACACAGTTAATCAGTGTGAGCAGTAACCCTAAGCACAGTTCTGCCTGCAGGTTAACAATCAACTGGAATCCCTGATAAGCCCATAAAAGTAAATCTTTATCTGTTCAGGATTGCCAAAGCTTTATTCTAGTTCATTTTTTTGCCTCACAAGAATCTCTCTAGAATTTTGTACAAGTGGTAGAAGACCATTTTTGCCTCAAGTATATGATATGATGGCCACTCGAGGTAGCAGCAGGAAAATGTGGGATATATATATATGTGTGTGTGTATATATACTTATATATGAACCACCATGCAGCTATCAGCACATTAACCACCTTAACTTTGGCAGAAACATTATAATAATGGCCAATCTTTGCAAACAAAGATTTGGGCAGGGCTCTCCCCACGTGGGTGTGCCCTTCCAGACTGTGCAGTGGATTTTTTAGGTGAGGCACAGCGAGCACTGAACTGGCCACACTGTTTAAGTCCTGAGGTTCATTTGCCATGGCCGAGCAAGCTTGGACAGTGACAATGAAGTCCTCGGGACTGTCACAGCACCCGGTACTAACCGGGGCTGACCCTGCTGAGCATCCGAGATGTGACGGGATGGGATGGCAGGGAGGCATTGAACTGCCAGGGGACGGTCCCACTGAGACTCGAACTCAGGTCCTTGGGATTCAGAGTCCTGAGTGCTCTCCATTACGCCACGGGATTAGAGCCATACAAACCTCACTGGTTACTCCTCAGAGCGTTATAGGGCTTTTGAAGTCAGGCCATAACTGGACTGCCATCTTTCTGATGAGCCGACAGCCTAAGCACATGCAAGACATGCAGAGAGGCGCATCAGGCAGCACAGCAAGCATAAGCCAAGGTGTAAAAGAAGTACCCTGCCTCAGGCAGAGTTTGGATTTAAGCTAACTATGAAATGCACATCTACTCTCAGGTTTCTTATGTAAATTTCTTTTAAATAATCTGAAGGATTAAAAAATCCCCAAAACTAAACCAAACCCAAACCACAGTAGTAAATTTTAATCTTACAAATACTGTAATGTCACAATCTATAGAATTCATATACCCCCTTTTGCACTCTCCTGACCCATTAAAGGCAGACAGGACAGCAGATGAAGGACAGTTTTTTGGCCGGGTTTGTTAAGTTACCTCATCTGCTGCACAGATCATTTAGGGAAGTGGGTCTGCAATCCAACAACCCTCCTGCAAATACCAGTACCCAAGGAAAGCAGCACAAAGGACATGAAGAGGAGTAAGGCATGCCCCTTCTGTTGGCACCTGAATTTAAGCCATAATTATCTATACATTACCTAAACTGTAAGGGAGAGAATAAAGTTAATACAAAGGTGCTGCTAGAGGGAATGAAGACCTTTTCTAATCAATATATAACCTCAAAGAATTAAAAAATGGAATGCATTTCAGCAAAAGGTTTGAGTTTAAAGAAGCTACATGGAGTGGAAACTGAGGCACAAGTTTATTTAACAGAAGTAAGCAAGAGCTGAATGGAGTGCAGGACAAAGGTGTGGTTCTGTTTTAAGGCACAGGGAGAAGGGACAAGAACGCAGGGTTGGCTGGAGGGAACAAAGGCAGGAGATGCAAGTACTTAAGGAGCACCTTCTTAATACAAAGAATCAGAAAAACCCACAAAACCCAACAAAAAGCAACCCACTTGCAGTATTTAAGCAAGCTCCAGCATTAAGGAATCATGGATTTCCTGGAGCCTCAAAGCAGCAGGTGTTCAACAAGTGAGATAAGCAGTCTGGGACCCAGGCAAGGTGACTGCTGAACATACAGTGAAAACACAAGTGTGAGGTAGGTTAGAGCCAGACACCAAACACTGGAAAGGCTGCACACAGCACTGAGGGACTCATCTGCTCAACTGCCACAAGTTAATTTCCCTAGTGAGGAAGTGAAATACTACAAATGTGGAAGAAATCTGTACTTAATCATCAAGAAATTAACATCCAAGTCAGTCATATAAGTGAAGTTAGGGAAACTAAGAACTATTCATTCCAGTTATTTATTGTTTATTGAATTGAAAGAAAGGGAATACAAACATTTCTGTTAAGTGCTGTGCACCAACATGGAAAAAGTGTTTTTGTTTTTTTTTTAAAAATCCTAAAAACAAATCAGAAGTTAATGTAGTTCCAATTGAACAATTTTTAAAGATATGTTTAAAATACTACACATTTATAAAATAAAAAAGTTAAAATGGTGTTCTGTAAATAATTAGTAAAACAAGTGAAAATAAATACGAGACCCAAAGTTCTTATGTTTTTAATGTAATATAGCAAAGAAATTTTAACTACTTAATAATATCCGAGGAGAGTAACAAAAATCCAGAAAGTTTAAGAACGCAATCCTTTGAAACATTTAATATCAGTCCATAGCAAATAGTCATTACATACCAAAAGCTCTAAGTGTTAACTAGTTCCACCACAACTCCATATAAATCTTGACAATTTAGAAATCTTGAGATCAACAATAAAGTTCTTTTCTTGATCTCTACAGCTTGGTTTGTAAGTACATACATGCTTTGAGGATCCATTTTGTCCCATATGTTTTCAAGGAGCCAATAACTTTTTCCATCTGTGCCTAAAAATGTTAAGTTTCAAATCTAGCACATATACCCTAAGAATGAAAAATGTTTAAGAAAAAAAATGGGGCACAATGAATTTCAAATTTATAAAAATATACTGATATTAACCAAAACCTTCTGGTCAAAGGACACTTCACATACACACGACTTAAAGTATGCAATAAAACATGACAAGTACCTAGAACATTTGGTTCTCTGTCTGTTCATGGAACACATGCACACACACATTCATACCAGATGGGAGGAACACTCTCACATGTGTCTTACTGAATCCAGATTATCTGGATTAATTGACAGAAAACTTGTCTACTGTTCAACAACTAGAGGCAGCTACTGCAGCAGTAGTTCAACACTGCACACTTCAATTAAGTCCACCCTGTTTAAAAAAAGTGTCATAGTTAATGATTTTTCTTTCTAAACATTGTTAAAAGTAGCAGTTTTCAAAATTAAGTATGGCAGTTGAAAATGAACTCAAGCCAATGTGGAAAAGACAGGAGGAGGTCATAAGGAGGATTAGCCATGTACGGGATGGGTGTTCCTCTTAATAGTCGTCTCAAAAAAAAATTAGATACAAGTGTATTTTGTAGCTAAAAATATGGACAAACTATTGAAAGTGCATTTTTCCTCCTCCCCCTTGAGTTACAGTAGTTTGTCTGTTGCTCAGTAAATCCTACTTTTCATGTCCATTCTTCTCTCTCTACCTCCCTCCCCATTTGGGTCTCCATATCCCCTGAAGCTACAGCTAATTGTACGAGCCCTGTTTTCCTCCTAAGGAAGCCTTTAAAACTGATTTTGGGTGGGAGTATCCCTTAGCAGTGTAGAAGTACACAACTAGACACAAACTCCCAACAGCATACGGAGTTTTGTTAAACATTACCTGTTTGAAGCCAAGTTGAGAAGTAACTGGCAAGATCTGGGTAGATTTCTAGCTTGCATCTTTGCTCCAATCATAAAGAGAAGTTAACTTTAGAGTTGGAGAACTTTAGAAAAAACAAAGGAAATTTAAAAGCAAAGGTGTCATTTCCCCCACTACCCTCCCCTCCAAAACAAAAACAGAGCTACCATTTTCCCTTTTGTGCTCCATTGTGCCTTGAAAAGTACTTACCTGAACAGCTACAGAACATTCAGATAATAAAATACTTCAGCACTTTTTTTTCCTCCAGGATCTGCCTTGATAATAACCTGGGGCTACTGTGGATATTTTAAGCCAACAGGTGACCAGAGAAAGTTACAAAATGAGTACACACAGTATTTTCCTCTCTCAAACCATCGGTCTGGTGACTAGAAATACAGTAATTTATTGTGGGTGTATACTTATTCCAGCCTTAGACTTCAGCCTATGAACATTTTTAAGCACATGGAAATCAACACGTTGCAAATGAGCAAACTTATTTGGGTTTTTTCCCCCGCCCCACCCCAGTCTCATTTTACAGTCTGTGCACAAAAAGTATTGGTACTTTTCAATTCACATATTGTGAATGTGCGATGTTAGAAATAGTTTAGGTTTCTCTTTCATCTCCAGGTTGGAATGGTAGTCATTGCTGCTACATCTATAATGTCTGTTTACTATGGGAGCAAGTAGTGTGGCAAAATGCACATGGGTCTCACCTTTCTCTGCTCATCGCCCGTGGGGCACAGAACATGCTGTTACTGAGACACTGGAAGCAGTGCCATGTGCTTGGAGCTTCCCTTTACATGGCATGGCTGCACCACAACACTAACAGAGACACAGCAGAACATGCCTGCCTCTCCTAACTCTGCTTCTTAATACCTGGAGTGTCCTTCATGGGTACAAACCAAGTCCAGAAGAGACAGGCAGTATTTGGGCAGGATACTAGCTTTCCATTTCTACCAGAATTGCAGGGGAAGGCAGGCACCAGCCCATACATACCCCTTTGCTCATGCCAGATAAGGAGTCTCACTCTGATTAGTTATGGCCACCACATTTAAAATGCCTGTTGAAGTGCATACAAGACTTTAAACCTCCAACTGAGATTTGAGCCTTCACCACCTACGTAGAGTTCCCACTTTATTCCCATGAGTATGAAGTAAGCAAGTAGTGCCAGACCACTGTATAAGACCTTATTAAGAGACATCAGAACAATTGTTCTCCTTACTCTCCCTAAACAACATTTGGTTTGAAAAGTAAGTTCCAGAGTAAGACAATACTAGAACAACTTCTAAAGATTCACATACTGACATTGCTTATGAATTATACCATGTTTTGAAAATGTAAAACACTGTTTACAACTTAGGTAATTGATTTTTCTTTAAAACCCAAAGGTGTAGCTTACTCAGATTTGATCTTAGGAATTCCGTCTGTTTTCCTGCAACACCAACACCATAGGAATAAGCCTGACTAGTCTTACACTGTCTAAACTAGGAAGAGAAACAAAGAGCTTCCTCTAATGAAGAAATTAATGGAAGAAGGTAATTATTTGTAGTCTCAAGCCTACATATGCATTCCCAGTACTGTGGAACAGTAACTGCTATCAAAGCATTCACTTAAATTTTAAGGCCCATGTACTAGACTGAAGATAAGAACATTAAGTTCCTACCTGGTTTTGGAGGTACTAGAAGACTAACGTCAGATTTGGGGCTGGTCTCAACCCTACTATCACACTGTTAACTCACATGTAAGTTTGCATACAAGGCAAGAAAAACACCTGCCACCTGATGGCTGGAACTGGGGG
>VWZD01004236.1:259888-289114 GCA_013396695.1 Sakesphorus luctuosus | reverse complement strand
TGCCGCCTGGTGGCGGGAACGGGGGGCGGGGGGGGGGTCTAACCTGCTAACCTTTACTTTGTTTTTCTGGGAAATAGCACGTTCCCATTCATCAAAGTGCCTACACTTCTCTTCACAGGAATTTTGGCAAACCTTCCCCCACCCTTCTTCCACACATGACTAATAAGGACACTAGATTATTATCTCATTAAAGGATGAAGTCCACACTTCTATTCACATGACTACACTGCATGCCCTTCCCTGTTCCTTTACTTCGCAGCAGTACCAACACTACCTTTCCACCCAAGGTGGCAAAAGGGAATCCAGTGCCATCCCATAATGAATTTGTGTGTAGTGCAGAAGCACAGAGATGCCCAGGCATCTGTTTACATCAAGAAAAATACATACTTAAATTATAAATGTCTTTGTTTCTTCCTTAATGTGGGATATTAGTGGGACTACTCCTAGATGTGTCAAGATGTTCACAGCACCAGGTTGCAACAAGGTCTGGGAGAGGCATTTAAATCTGCAAACTTAGAAGTATATTCTCAACATGGAAATCTATACAGCTTTGTTTATCAAATAAAGAAAAATTTCCATTTTAATACAATGTTTAATTATGATTTGTATGTTAATTACTTATACAAAATGATGACTTTGTGAAGAAAGGACTCTTTCAACACATTCTTCCCTTGAAGTGTAGTCTACCTTTTACAACAACATTGTTGCATATATTTATGTAATTAAAAGAAACCAAAAAGACCTTTTCTTGTTTAATCTTAGTCTGGTGGTGCAGTCTGAATGCTTTTTTTTCCTAAATAATACAGTTTATCTGTTAAGATGGACAGTGAGTTCCTCCATCTAAACAAGCTTCACTGCCTACATAAAGCTCCTTCCAGCCACTGCTTTTGATTGGGTCTCAAGACACTCCAGAAAAGCATCAGTGATACCGTGTTTCATGACACTTCTTGCATTGTTTTAATTCCAAATGTATACAAATGAAGTCATTTTAATCCTATAAATAATTTATTTTTAAAAAATTGTGCTGTTAACCCCTTTGCAGGGCAACGAGCTATGTGAAAAGTACAAAACTTTTTGTCAAATGTGATACTGAGAGTGCTTTTGACATAGTTCATTGGTTTATCATCTCAATTTATATATATACTGCGCAACGGGCAAGGCTAGAATCCATGAACCAAGCTGCAAAGATCTCAAGCTAAGTAAGGCGGAGAGAGACTTGAGAAACAAGAGAAGGAAATTCTTTCCTATCCAATGTATACTCTTCAGACTAAAGCACTCTTTCTATCAAGCCTTCTAAACTGTTAAATAAAGTGTTCCAAACAAGCATTTAAACTTCATTACACAGAAGAGCAACAAGAACAGTAGCCTGCCAGACAAAAAGGCAGGAGGGAAAAATATATATACTGAGTTCAATGGTTAGCCTGAATGTAGCACAGTTCTTCACAACCGATGGGGGGGTAATTTCAACACGGTGTCCAACAAAGTTCTAAGGACGTGCTTCATCTCGACTGGTTACTATGAAGCAAGGTGGTAAATGTTTGGCCCCAACCGGGCTTCAGAAATGGTTCTTTTTCATGACGAGCATGTCTGTCCAGCTATCAATCATGTTTGTTTGCACCAAATCCCAAGCCATTTAAAATACGACTAATTAAGTTAAACTGAAGTCGTGTGCTCCAAATTCGCCATCAACTATCCATGCTACTGCATTCTTCTGAGCAAAAACAAAAACAAAGAGAAAGAAATCACAGCTTGAAGATCTTAGCAATAGTTACTATTTCCATTATAAGATAATTACAGGTACAGTGTATTTATATAAATTTTATTGAACATGCATTAATTAACAGATCTTATACTAAAAGTTACTTATTTTAGATTACATTATTCGTATCAATCTAGAAATTAATTTAACATGTTAGGTGGGGGTACTCAAAAAGCCTTTCCAAAAAGAAGTAACAGATATTTGCATTTGAGTTCTAGTGAAGTGTGCCAATTACAAAGCTGTCCTGTCATCCATTTAATATTCCTAAATTGCTAAATATTATTCTGTGCACCTACATCTCTTGCAAAAACATTGCTGTGAGAAATCCATTTTCTGTTCATTTGGTATCTATGGCACTTACTAGTTCACTTTCTGGAGGAACTAAGAAAGAGGGAAGAAGCAGCTAACTAGAGAAAACCAAACAACAAAACCATGAGTAAAACCAGCTGGAGGACAGGCTCTGACTCCTTACAGGTGCATTCCATGAAGTGTTATAAACAGATTAGCCAGCTGGTCCACCTAGCCCAAGACTAGAAGCAGATGTGTCAAAAAGCACAGGTGTAGGGAGAAGGGGTAACTCTTCCTCCTAATATCCTTCCAATTTTCAGCCAATTTACCTAGGGGACATTCTGAACTAGAGGTGTTTACTTCCTCAGTAGCATTTAATGGATTTCTCTGATTACTCTGCCCAGGTTCCCCCTGAACCCATACCCACACCCAGTATTCATTTGGTCTTGTGGCAATAGGATATACTGTTATTTCATTTTAATGTCTACTGCAAATAAATATTCAGCTTCAACCTTGTAGTAAGAAATGAGAGACACACATAAACTGCAGAACAACTCCCCAGTGGTGATCTCATTAACAGTCCCAAGGGAGGAATGAAGGGCTGGGAACACATGCACATTTTGGCAGCAAAAAAAAAAAAAGGAGCATTGTCTCTCTTCTGGACCTCTATATTGCTGATGGTTAGTTAAGGTTCAGTTTTATATAGATATTCCTGCAGAAAAATTCACGGTCTCTCCAGACTTTGGAGATTCATTTTCTAATACCATTATTCAATTTGCAGTGTGATTAGAATGCATTCTTTAAATATTAACAGCACTGTACATTATTAAACCTCAAGCATTGGAGGCAAGATTTTAAAGAAATATGCATGAATAAATTAATTCTGAGGTCTTAGTGACACCACAGGGTCTACAGGGCCATGTCAAAATAATTTTGGAAATATCAATTGTTTCCTTTTTGTTCCACAGTATCAATCAGAGAATCGATTGGGTTGGAAAAGACCTCTGAGATCATCAAGTCCAACCCTTGGTCCAACTCCAGGCCATTTACCAGATCATGGCACTCAGTGCCACGCCCATTCTCATTTTAAAAACCTCCAGGGATGGTGAATCCACCACCTCTCTGGGCAGGCCATTCCAATGCCTGATTACTCTCTCTGGAAAGAATTTTTTTCTGATATCCAATTAAGATCAAACAGTCATACACTAAAAAACAACCAACCAAAAAACCCCCATGAAAACCCAGTTACTTCTTTTTTAGTAAGCACACAGGTTTTTACCTTCAATATCCTGGTTGTCTACGAAAGGCGCTGGTCCCCATATCCTAACGGTGCCGTCGTCGGAGGCGCTGGCCATCATGGATGGGATCTGCGGGTTCCAGCTCACACAGTTCACTGTACGCGTGTGCCCCGTCAGCTCTGCGATGGGCAGCTCGCTGCGCTTGTGCCAAATGTACACCTTGTGATCTAAACAATACACATGGTTAAAAACAAACAAGAAACACTGTTCTGCACGCAGTGAGCTGCCGTATCAAACAACACTTCCACGCAAGCTCTCAGCAACTCTGCTCTCAATGTTGCAAAACCTGTGTCCAAAACCCATGTCTCAAGTGTGCAATAGCACTAAGAGAATTTTTGTTGTAAAAGCAATCAAAAGAATCCAGGTTAAGCTCTTCCATTAATAGGGACATTCCCTTTTAACACCTGCAAGTCTACTACACTTTGTATTTGAAGAAAAACATTTGACTACGATGCAAATAACAGAATACATGGCTAAAGAGAGAGAGGAACTTAGCTACTCTTCAATTATAGGTATGAAGTTGTAATCTTATTCAAAAGGAAGAATTGCACATTCTTTTCCCTCTCAAATAACTGTATTTACACATTAGTGAAGGCATAATAAAGTAATGAGTACTAAGACCTCCTTATAACCATCTCCTGCTGATGACTACTAGATAAGATCACAGCTCCACAGTTCATGAAAAACATCTTAATACCAAAGACCTGCAACCCTCCAGTGAAAGCTGAAACAGCAAACGAGGGAGGGCAAAACTTGATAGCTCAAATTCTGAGCTATTACTGTCTTGAACAATTAATTATTGTGGTATTTAGATATCCATTTGTACATATTCAAGTAAGTGCAATAAACAAACCTACAGATCTTTTGTGATGGGAAGCTTTTAATTACTTCCAGCAACATGACAGAACAGCAAACTGGTTAGACACTCTCCTGCAAGTTTTAGGAAAGTATTATTGCTTTATAACCAACCACAATTAAGAATAGATCAGAGCTGGGAGTGTGTATCCCAGCAGTAGATTAGCAGCCTGTACCAAGTCTGTGGGTTTACCTCTCCAGTAACATCTGTAGAATATTCCAAACAGAGCTACAAAAACTGAACAAGTATGTATTACAAGTATTACACAAAAGCCTAGCATTTAGGTCTGACATATCAAATGAAAGTATTTTAATCTATTTGAAAGGCTTAAATGTAGATGTGTCTCTGAAGGCTTAGCTAACAAACTTCCTCTACTCCTCTCCCCAACCCCTTATAAAACAAACTTGCTCTCTGACCTACCTGCTAGAAAAGCATCGTGGAAATATGTGGTAACAACTGTCTTCTGCTGAGCCAGCAGCTCATTTGAGTGTACCACCTTTACATGTACTTGTATTGACACAAACGTTCTGGCTGTGCTTACATTCCACTTAAGATTCCAAGAGACTACACATCCATGCTATTCACCAAACGACACAGTTCCCACTCCCCTTACAGACGAGTGTATGGACACACGAGCCTCTGCTATCTGGGAGAATCAATGCCTAAACACAAACCGGTATTTTCCTGCTTGTCAGAATGCCTGTATTTTGGTTTGGTAAAGACAAGTTAGCTGGATTAAGGCAACAGTCAATCCCTCTCAGAGACCTCCATTTTCTTCCTATTGATGCAATGGTGGGAAAAACTCCTACCTACCTGACAACATGATTTAAGAAGTATTACAATGTAATTAATTACTTTTTAAAAAGAGACTATGACAATGTCATGTTATTTTTTTGTTTGCTTATTTTTTAAAAGTCTTTCTCAGTAGGCACATTTGCAACAATTCAGTACAAAGAGGCAACAGCTTCAAACAGTTCAAATCTAAGAGTACTATCAGTTTCAATCACTGCTCAGTAGATTTTAGATAATGAAGATAATAAAGAGTAAATAAATGGGGGGAAAAAGAATTGGTGCACTAAAGTATCTACACATGCAAATGGTTATGCCTATATGAATCCTGAACTTTCAGGTACTTGGGTCTCAAACCAGAAGCTTGTTCAACCATGAAAAGAGGTTCACACTGGATTGGAATACTGGAGGTGCTGTCCTTCAGTCCTGTTCCACAGGATGTAGTCAGAGGTGAAACCTGATTTTATTTTAGGTATCTTTGATATTTACCAAAAAAGAATAGCAGTAAGTGTCCTGGCCAACCCTGTTTCCTAACAGCTTAGGGTTCCATGGCACTTACAGTGATTGTGTATATATTCCAAGTGTAATTCTTAGCCCTGAATAAGCTTGGATTTTAATTGACCTACATGACAAGTGATGGCACTACATCAGTGACAGAACTGAACCAATTCTAGACATACACCTTTAACAAATTTCTACTCTTGCCACAGACAGTTGAATAAAAACATACCTCAAAGCCTTTGATCACCAAGAAACCCAACCAGACTACGTCAACATCTGCTTAATTTGAGACTACTGTCTGCAATTAGGATGACTACCGAAATTAAAATAACCTCACCACACCTGTACCTTCAACAAGCAAATGAAGCTGTTATTCCCCAGGAGTACTTTTTATTCAAAACATAAGTCTAAATATCATACCACAAAAAGAAAAATCCTCAAGAACACCTCACCCACTTTAATTAAAATTGTGCAGATGCTTTTGCTTTAGAGGAGCAACACAAAAGAGCCATTAATCCTTCCTGCTAGTACCATCCTCTCGGAAGGTTCTTTCTGCTAGCCCACAATTATTTCTGAAGTATGTCACAATCTCAGCACACCTCAAATTTATTCCACTAACCAGTTTGCTTGCTTTTATAGTGCTGTTGTTAGCAACTGTTACCTATAGAATTAAGGTATAGGAAGGATACAACATGCCACTTTTCTGCAGAAGGGAGATTGATGTTACCTTCACTACCACTCGCGATGAAATCTTCATTATGACCTCCAAAACATGAGTGAATTGTGTAAAATCCTTGTGTAACACCTTGATACTTTCTCACTAAAACTCTGTCTTGTAAGTCCCACAAGTGAACTCCCTGGAAATAATAAAGAATTTCATCATAAACATTATTAATGACATTCTTTTGAATTATGGAAAAAAAAAAATCAAACATGAAAGTACAAAACATCAGAGCCAGCCTCAGTACTGTTACTAGATAAAGAGAGTAAAGATGTATCAAATTACTAAACTTTCAGCCTTTGGTCTCTTCCATTCCAAAGGCTCCTATTCTTATCCAAGGTTCCAAAAGCAGAACTAGATAAATAAAATCTAATTCTCACACCCCCAGACATGTCGACCTGCCACAATTCTTGGTGACACCTGGCTTCTTGATGCAACAGCCAGTTAATAGCATTTAGTAGTACATATTTCACAATATGAAATGCTTGAGTATAAATCATTAAAAAAAAAAAATCAGTCTCAATAATAAGATTGGCTTCTTCTGAGAAAATTCCTTCCTATTACACAATATACAACTGGTTAATATCAAACATTCCAACTGACACCAAAATATTTAAGAGTAAGTAGCATCTGTGAGATTTGTTTGCATTTCCATTCAACATCACCAACTCACCTGAGTTGCTACATTTAACAAAGCTAAACGGCCATTTTTTGAAATAGTAAACGACATAATAGGGTGATCTTCTTGTACTCTGAAATGGTAAGATATGAGTGTCAAGGTAACCAGATAATGATGGAACACCAAGGTAAAAGGCATGTCCCTGTTTCTGCAATATTACCAGGAAAAGACAGTTCTGAATTTGAAATTAGGTATGTGTCTATACATCAGTACAGGCCAGGTCTGCGATAGCTTGCTTATATTTATGACAAATCCCAAAATCAAGAGAGACTTCAGACCTCAACTCCAACTCTTAAACTCAAGGCTGGATCTACTAAAATATGTCAGGAGTTGAGAGGACTACAACTCTTGATGACAAACGTCAAAACATTCACTCTGGTGCTAGGAAGTTATTTCTAATACTTGATCTAACGATGAGTGCTGGAATTTACTCACTAATTCTTGTCCCATGCTATTCTCATCTTTTTAAACACTGAGAGCATTTTAATACCTTGTTTTCCATCCTGCCCCCCAACCCCTTCCTCAATCTCCTTCTGACACTAAGAAGCATGAATTCAAAACCAAAGAAAGAGGTAGTTACATGTTCCTGTCTGTGAGATCCTCGAAGTTATAACCCCGAATTCGCTGGTGTGTGTCCGATGCTAGAACAGTTTTCCCATCACTCAAGCACCAAAGGCATTGTACTCTCACCCCTTCCCAGGAGTCAAGGAGATTACCATCTAAGTCCTGATGAGAAGAAAAGAAAAAAAAAAAAACCAACAAAAAATGGAACCATTAGTCTCAGATTCCTGAGGAATTGTGAAATCTTTTTCACCTTCTCTTCAGACAATTGCTACAGAAAGCAATCCTACCCTTTAAAAGGAACGACTTAACACATCAGGACATCCTACTCATAACTGAGGGCTTTTGTAAGAATCTGCCTGGACAGCTGAGAATCCCTTTTGTCATTTACTTTCTTGTGCATGACACGTGCCATCTACACCATGTCACCGAGCTGCCCTTTGCAGTGAGTGAGGTTTGCATACTGCACTATTATTCTGGGCACCAAGGCAAATGATAAACAATCAAGAACAGGATAAGACTGTGGACCTCTGCATTCAAAATCCACACTAGTAAAGAAATTAGGGTTTCAAACTTCTGTTTACACAAGCAAAGACAGCATGCAAAAACTAAAAATGATGTAGTCAAAATTCTATGGAGCAAACAACATTTGTGGACAAAGGCACTACTGTTTGTTGGTGTATTTTCTGGAGCAGCTAAGAAAAAAATGTCTACACTACAAATCCTCCTTTAGGCAGACCAAAGATGCTCAAACTCTTTGAACTGCCACATACAGCAGTGCTGCTGAAATATTTGCATTAATATACTGCTTCTTTCAATTACAAAGGATGGGAAGCTTTAGTGTACATACACAGGAAAAACCTAAAAAAACCAGGAACCTCAGATTTGCAAAACTTTAATTTCTTGCTTTGTTTTCAATGGGACAGATGCAGAGAACTTACACACTGATAGAACTGCCCACGCTGACCTCCTGTTACAAAACGCTTCCCATCAGGATTCCAGGCCACGCTTGTTAAACTGTCTTCATGAGACTGGCTCATCTTTGTCCTCAGCTCCCCAGTCTGTAAAATAAACAAAGGCAACAAGGCCTTACACCAGAACTCTTTCCCAAAAAGGCACTGATAATTTTACCTGACACATGTAGTGTTTGGTAGTGCATGTATTTCAACACGTTTATTAAAAAGCAATACAAACTTATGAATAGTGCAGTAAGAAGGCAGAACCCCTTCAGCATCTCCAGTGATTCTGGACTTGATTTGGAACAATTTCTTTTGCACCCCAAATCAAGAGAGATGGAATAGTTGGTGTGTCAGACAACTGAAAGATTATGAGTAAAGGGCAGAATGAAAAGAAATTACAAGAACAAATCAAGAGCAAGACAAGCACTAACAAATGAAAAAACCCCAAACACAGAAAACAAGGAGACAGGAGAAGACTAGAAGAAGAAAAGACAGATGACAGAATACATTTTAGTAAAAAGTTAGGAGTATCACAGTATTTAGAATGTTTTCCTCCCTGAGATGAAGCTTTCCAGGCCAGAATTCAGCTTTCATCCCTAGTGTATAATGCCACCGTTTCACAAGACAGCACACCAATGAGTGGCTTACCATTGTCAGAACAGTAAGGGCTTCTCTCTATTCCCCTCTGCCAGCTCTAGTGCTTTTCACTGAGCCAATTTAGTCAATTAAACAGAAGAAAAGTGTTCCAAGGGTGAAAAAAGGGAACATTTGTGTTTTAGGAAACTAAATTAGTTCAGAGTCCAAGACAGCACAAGAAAGATTATACAGCTCACAACCGAGGCAAGAGAAGCTTTTATATCAACTCAAGTGCCCATAAAATTCAACAGCAGAAAGTGATTTCGAAATTCACAGAGGAAATGGCAAAATGCCCTGATGTCTGACTGAAAGATGAAGTTCTGAAATCAGAAATTTAAGCCTCTGTGAATCTTCCACTAACATCACTGCAAGAGTTATGCAAAGTAAAGTAGCTTGTATCTTTTGCTACTTGTTAAAATCATCAGTGAGCAATTCATTTCCTTGGATATTTCTGCTCTCTGCTTCTGCTGATTGTCCCTCTCTTCAGAACCTCTTTAAGGTCCTACATATTTATGCCATCCCTTTTTAGAAGGGATCTGTAACCAGATACGCCAGAATTGCTGCACAGTCCCGGGCACTGAGACTTGAACTCTAATTTCAGTTCTGTATAAACTGAGTACAGAATTTGTGGGCTGCCATAATTTATTTTCCAAATTGAAAGAGTGGCAAGGAGATCAGCATCTCTTCTTTACATTCACCATCTTTGCACAAGTTTGTAGCAGTTACTTTTTTCACCCCTGAAGTATTTAGATATTGAAACAAAAGCAAGAGGCTGACCATAAAGTTTTATTTTTCCCTCTTAGTCACCACTTACTTGTACATTCCAGAGCCAAAGCTCAGAACAATCATCTGGGCCACAGGCAACAAGGTAGTTGTCATCTGGACTCCAAGCAATGTAAGAGACCCCATAGGCATGACCTTCTAATGTTTTAAGTAGTTTTAGCTGGTGAGTATCCTGGAACAAGAGAGATACTATTGAGACAAAGCAAATGAACTACTAGACTTTACGTATCCAGTGTGCCCAAGTACAGCACAGCAAGTTTCCTTTAAGCAACTTGCCCCCTGTGAGACATGAATAGGCTCCTCCTGGGAAAGCAATTGCCAGTTTACAGAGTAGGGCCAGGAAATGAAAGTTTCAGTGTGCAAAACAAGAACACTTGTAGGTATTTTTGTTCTAATCTGTCATTTTGAGTGCAAAACTCACAAAATATTGCCGTGTACCAAGTTTTACATCACATTACACTTGCTTTACTATACAAGATTTCTGTAGTGTCAAGTCTTTCTACATCTACTGAAATATGAAAGCAATATTATCTATATTTTACAGAATTAAGTTACTTTCTTAAAAGGCATGTTGGAAGGCTGAGAACCAAAAGCTTCACATATGCTGACAAGGGAAAAAAAAACTTGAAGTGCTAATATTTTTAGAAACTTGAGCTTATCTTGTGCATGCTGCTAAAGGAAGAAGTTTTACAGAAAGATATTTTTAAAACTTCCTTGAGAGGTGTTCTTATTTCAGAAATGCTACCTAAACAAGCTGTTTTCTGACAGATTTAGTGAATGAAGCATACTTGGCACATGCAGCATCTTGTATCATCTTTATATTACAACTGTTTTACTGCTGCCTTGTCAGAGAAACTTGACTTTCAAGAAGCTTATAAAAATAAGTAGTACAGCAAGATACTGTGAAACAACCACACACTGGCTTCCTAAAAGGAGAAACATGCTTCAGTACAGTATTAGCACCGACTCCTGACAAGACATGCATATACAGAAAGCAGAACGGAGCTTGTTACAGTGCTGACAATTTTTGTAAAGCCTCTCAGAAAAACGCAAATTGTTCTCCCTCTCCCCTGGTCCTTCCCTGCATGGCAGATGTTTGTATCTCGAAATTATTTTTAAAAAAGAGTGACTTGTTTGAATATCTAGTTTAAGTTCTCTAATTGTCCCTTCTCTTTCTTTTGTTTCAGTATTAATCAACAGAGTACCTCTTGATTTTAAAGAGAGAGAATAGAGGAACAGTGACCTGAAGGACTGTCTCATGGGATCAGCTGTGAGGGATTTGGTGATTCACAGCCAGCCTGCAGCTTTGAGGGTTCTGCTCACTAGAAAAAGTAAATTCCTCAAAAGAAGGTAAGCTAAGAATAATCTTCAGAGCACACAGAAAGAGGGGCAAATGAATGGACCTTCTCAAGACGCCTTTTCCACTCTAATCATTATTCCTGGACTGCATCAGACACTGCCTTGTCTGTGGCTAAAGTGATCTGCAAAGAAACTGAGTCATATCTGACATCATCTCACATCCTGGAGCTTGCCTGCAACTGATGGATTTCTTCTTAGAACAGGACTCAAGTAGCCTGCCATTTGAGCATATTGGAAACTCACAAGGAACAAGGCACATAAGATATTCCTCTTCCAGTGACAGAACTCTGTGGCTGTTATTATCTTCCATAGTGCCCCCATACTTCTCTTCAAATGCAGCAAAACTGCTATCCCATGTTTGGCTCCAAAACAGCAGCCAGTGGGACTTCAGGCAAGCATCCCCAAATGTAGTCAATGTGCTTCCCACCTACCACCCAAAGAAATGTCAGCACTTCTATTCCTTACATTATCAAATTTTTGTTATGCATAAGAAACAACCTAAGTCTACAGTAGTTGAGCTCCGTGGCTGAAAAGCCAAAATCATGTCAACAGTTTTCAGGAAGTGCAGAAGATTTTTGTAAGCAGCAAGTTAAAGGAGAACTCTATGAAAGAAGACACAAGCTAGGCAAGATGATACAGCAAGTGTATTCATCCTTTGGGCTCTAAAAATTCTACCACACTTCCTAACAGTCAAATAATGCATCAACACAGAAACCAAGTTCACTCAAGATATTATTTAGTGTTGTTGAGTCTGCACAAGAACTTTGATATTAACAAGTAAAAATGAAAACAAAGGCATGAGTTAAGATAGTTTAGACCTGTAGCTGGGTCTTAGAAAAGAAACATGGTATGAAATGAAGAAAACACATTGAGGAAGTGTCATTGCATTTCAAGAAGGGAGACAAAGAAAAGAAATGGAGAAATGAAGGATTCTCACACACATGAACTGTGTGCAGAAGAACAAATACTGTTCATTCAAAACTGTTTTCCCATCACTTGCCCAGACATTGTTGAATAGAAGTTTCCACATAGTTCACGTATGCAGATTAGAATAAATCTAAATAACTAAAGCTTTGAAAACCTGATTAAACTTACAGTTCAAAAGACATTGTCAGCTGCTACAGGAAATGTGAGAAGCATGCTCTGGCAAACATGAAAATGATTCATTTGAGTTGTGGCCTGGCGTTATTTGATATTCACCTACTTGAAAAGTTTCATTTTATTTTTTTTAAAGTATTCAGAAAAAGAAGATAAACTGATAAAACTCTACAAAGCTGCTTTCCCACTAGTATTTTGAAGAGATTTTGTTTCTTTATCAGCCCTTGGTCAAACAGATGAGCCTAAAACACCCAAAAACCTTTATTTGCTTTTACTAGCCAGGTATCAGCTAACAATTCACTGTAAAATCTGCTAATCAAGGCATGTGGTATTAAAACCCATCAATATAAAAAGAAGATGTGCATCTACAATCAAGTGACAAATTAACAGCAAAAAGCATTTGACCCTTAATTTACTTAGAATTACTGTTTGTTTAAAAAAAACCAAAATAGCAACAAACAAAATACTGGTATTTCCAAAGTAAGTAACACAAGTCAGCTTTGCTGCTATGCAGCTCCTGGCCCAGCACACACTGGCCCCAGTAACACCCAAACCACAGCAGCTCTTACGCCTGAAAAAACCACAGCACCTGCTGTTAGTTCAGAGGCTACACAATGACTACACACCCATAGGAGGGTTTTAAGCCCTTCCATCATTTTTACAGCAAAAAGGACTCAGTCTATATGGCTTTCTAAACTGAAGTGATAGAAAATAATTAAGTTCAGCCCTCGAATCCTACTTAAGGCCAGTATGGGTCTAAAAAACCTTCCATCTTCCCTTTTGCATACCAGTCTACAGTTGTGCTGTTAAAAACCTGCAAGAACCTTATTTCTGATACTGTTCTACAAGTATCAGCAACTTCACATGTTGCGTGCCTATGTTCAAGTTTATTCAGTTTTCAGTTGTTACGAAAAACATGGACATACTTTAACAATCATTTCTACAAGTCTCTAAAACAGTCTTAAAATAAATTCATCACTCAATCTTTTTATTTCCATAAGAATAGATATGGATAAGAAAGACATATGAAATATCCAATAGCTACATGATTTAAGAGGAATAGTGCCACATCCTATCAAAACCTAAAACTGCAGTCTGTAAGAAAATGGATGGGTTTACTTCCATGTGCCAGTTTAGATCTTTGCCTCAAAACAAGGCAAATCTACAACAGCAACTAGCATGCAGTGGTATACTGATATAACTTTTAATTTGGCACATACCGTTTTATTACTCAGGAATAAAGTAATAAATGTTGAAGTGAACAGAGTATTTAAATCCAAGCATATTATTAGCAAGAAGATAACAGAAAGGGGTTAGTCACTCTCAGTAAGAGTGACTTAGAAGAAAGGTTCTTCACTGCCATACTCCTTCCACTCTCACCCAACACTTCTCAAGCCTTCAAGCCAAGAATCTTCCCCAGAAGGCAACAGCAAGTTACCACAGGTAATCCGTGGTACTGGTTACAAGTACACAAAGTTCCTGCCCCAAAGCACCCAACAGTTCAAGCCTTACACTCAGGCATCAGGTTTGCAAGTGTCCTCCTTCACTAATTTACACTGATCGGGATTTTCGGACTTCTGCAACCCAGAGAAATACCCCAGTCAAGGGGTCTACAGTATCTGCTGGCCTGTCCTTCAAAAATCAAACCATCATAGCAAGAGAAAGCTGAGAGGGAGAGGAAAGACAAGTCACACACATTTTAACACTTGGCAAACTTACTGGATCAACCTGCCATATAATAACAGTTGTGTCCTTAGATCCTGTTGCTAGTTTAGTGCCGTCATTGGAGAATTTACAGAACCACACTTCGTTACAGTGCTCCGTTAGTATCTGCTGGGTATAGCATGGGAACTGTTTCCTGGGAAAAGAAAGGCATGTATGCACAGATTAATGAGAAAGCAGTAAGACATTTTTTTGAAAGTCAAGCTGGTAAAAAAGAACAACCAACCAAATAAAAACCTTATTTAAATGTAAGACCAGACAACTTAGAAAATTCCTCTATTAACAGCTGCTTCAAATAAGTACAGAACGAAGTGTCTTATCAGGTAACAGACTCACACCAAGAGATTGTAACCAATTGTAAGAACATACAACTATTCTTATTTCATTTACACAATTTGTTATGCTTTCATATGGCTTGGAATAAAACTGATCTCATTAGGAGGGTAATAGCTTATTACTAGATAATTCTATGATGTATAGAAAATACTGGAGTCCAAATCTCTTTAGACCCCTAGGTGCAATGTCTTATTTACACAAGGTCTTCATAGGTATCTAACTCACGTAGCTATAGCTTGCCAACTCTTTGTGACTCTTCTGTGTGAGTTTTCTTTTTCTTGAATGTGATCTTGCAATAAGTTAGATGTTTCTTTGCCTTCATTTTGTGCCATTTTTCCCTCTCTTTGCAGAGTACTACATCCAGCATCTAAGCATAACTATCAAGATACCACTGAGCCTGAACAGTCTGTCCCCTCACAAAATCTACATTAGCTCATAAAATGTTGTGTTTCATCAGATGAAACACTACATGATAAACTACTGAAGAAGAGTCAAAACATTCCTCTAGAGCTAATATTTAATATTCTAGTTACACAGAAAAAGCTAACAGTCAAAATACTGAGTTAGGTAAGAACTGGAGACAAACTATATTTCATTCACATCTTGTTATAAGCCCTCAAATAAGAATTTCAGAGGTAAGATAAAATCAATGTAGGCTTTTATAGCAGATATCTGTTTTTTTAAGTAATACTGCAACAAATGCAAGTTCATTGTTCAGATGCACTAAATAATAGTCTGTAACCACAGACATTTTTTCCTGAACTGCAGGAATCCTGAAACGGTTTAGTCTTCTGCTGAGTTTTTATGGCACCTCATACAACAGGGCAACACGACTCTGATGAGACACAACAGTAGTAATATAATGTCAGTCTCCTTAAATGTACAGTTGTAATTATGACTGGAGATAAACTGGCTTAAAAAAAGCCAAACAAACAACAAAAATACACCATGTCCCCCCCCACCAAACGATGGAAAAAAGCAACACCCACCCACCTCAACAATATAAGAGAAAACTTACTTCCTTCACATTTGTGTTTAAAAATACAGTAAGACAGTAGCCAGGCTGACAGACACTTGAAAACTTACTTCTTACTTGAAGCCAGCAAAAGTTCTGCTTAATAGAAGGTCTATACCTTCTCAGTCATTTTCTTTTACTAGCAGATGCTTCCTAGTCCATGATTAAAGACTATCAAGCAGCACTGAACAATCATACAGTCTCATTTCCTGTCTTATGGTAGAGGGGGATAAACAAAATGCACATATACATATCTATAGTTGGCTTCCTTGGGTATGTCTACTTACTTGTTTATAGAGAAACACAAGTGTGTTCTGCTCCTGCTTTAAGCTGACCAGGAACTGTCTAGATGCCACTGGAAGAACACTGAACCCAAAGTAAAAAGCCCCACCCATGAAAGAAGACTTTGTTTTCCTTGAAGTCTACAGGGAAGTAGGCAAGCCCTTACACAGACATGTGCACCTACAGGAAGAGCGTTTCATTATTATTTAGCCATATGATAATGAGTTAAAGTTTTTACTCAGAGCAGCAACTTGCTCTAGAAGGCGAGTCTTTAACCATAACTCAGACAAAGCACAAGGGGCACACTGTGTCCCAGGAAAGCCTTTTCAGCATATTTCATTTTTAAAAAACACTCTATGGAACAACAGCTCTTGCATTTTAAAGCTTAAGAAAAGCAGCCAAGGTTTTATAGACACGGAAAGCAAGCAGTATAATGCTGGAGTACACAGTTTTTATACTAAGATGGCCTTTAGGTTCCTAAAAAGGTTAACAGTCGATACAGCTGCTGGAGATACATTCCAATACTGAATTACGCTACTCACAACCCAGTTGGATCAGAGCACATTCACAAAAGTTCCCTTAACTAGTGAAACACACAACTCAGCAAGTTTGACTTCACAGAGAGCACGGCTACATTAAATTCCTTCTGCAGAGGGAAACAGCAGCAGGCTTGAAATAAGAAACCAGAACCAGTTGTCTAACAGTTTCTGGGTTTGGTAATTAGATATCATTGTAGCTCAGAGGTTTTTCTTTATGTTTTTTGAAGTGTTTCATTATGAAGTGTTCTGTTCAGCACAAAACACACGAATCATGTTGTTCACATACTGAAATAAAGCATCTAATAAAGTCATCTGTTGTTGTATTTGCACAAGTCAAAAATTTTAAGTAAAACACCAAACAGCTACCCTTTTATTCCCTGTACATACAATGAAAGATTTATTCATCAACAAAAAAAACAACAAAAAAACCCCAAAACATCCAACTAGGTTGAATGCTCTCGAAAACATGAATTATCCTCCCCAAGAGTATCAGTTCTCTGTTATCAAAATCTCAGGCACAGTAAGATCCTTCACTCCCAGCAGTTGCTCACTTGCACCTCCCACTCTTACAAAGTAAGTTTGGTTAAACATTCTACCTATTAGTGCAATTCAAACATGCTTAATCAAAATATTGCATAAGTCCAAACCAGATTAGTTCCAACTAAAAAAGGGGAAGTTGTCAGTGTTCTATCATTTAAGCAGCACAGGACTTAAACTGTTGAAGCTTTTAGACTGCTGTTATTTCTGTCAAAATTCGGCTTCCACTGTCTAACTCACCTCAATATGCCCAAGCATGGCAGCACGTACAGCACACCACACACTGAACTCAGACCCCTGCAACAGGGAGGTACAACAGGTTGAGTTGAGAAGAGAATGGAAGCCTTTCTTTTCAAGTGGATTTTGGGTAGTTTTTTTGTTGGGGTTTTTGTTGTTGCTTTTTTTTCATTTCCAGTAATTGTGAATATCTAGGTATGCATATGCACAAAGCAAATATGCAAGTTTAGGAAGTACGACTTTAAGGTAAAAAACCCCAGACTTCTATGTCAGCAAATAGATTCAAATGAGTGAAATTTAAGCCCAGATTTGTTACATGTAGTACCTTTTATATCCAGCTCTACTTATTCTGACTTCAGTAAACCATGCTGTTTACTGTTGGCTTGAATGCTCTTTGGGGTTTGATTAATCACATCAAACCCCCTACAGAACATCCAATACTATTTATGTACTTGTTGAAAAACTAAAATTAAGTCTCTGTTTGTTAGTCTGATTTTAAGACTTGCTTCTGAAGAAGGGAAGCCACAATATCAGTATATTATCATTTCCAATAGCTCTTAAAATGGGCAACAGTCAAATGTCTGCACACGCACACACACACAACTGCTGAAACAATGCAATGTAGCAAAACTGCAAGCTAAAAAAGTTACTTGAATACATGAAGTGCCAGAGATAATAATTTTAAAACCTTATGATGGCTACAGTGAAATACTGTGGAAGTCTGCAGCTTAAAAAAGGTATTCCAAGAAAGCCAAGAATGTATGTCAAAGCAGCTGAGCTTAGAAGTTTCTATAAGCAAGTTTATCAGTTCTACATTAGCTTTCTCAGGTAAGCCAACCTTAACATGGGAACAATTCCCCTGGAAGCCCAAGTGCTAACCTGTTACATGAACAAGCATATAAGGGCATCCTATACAGCCCTTATTTTCCAGGTGTTCTAGCCTTCATCCCCTTATTGCACCATGCACAACAATCTTCCATAAAAGTTACACTGAGTTTTTAGGTCCTTAGCACAGTTTTGCTGCATGAGGCAAAACTGCTAAGGTCAGCTACTTGTTAAAAACAAACTTCTTCCTGCTTCATGTCTACTACAGTATGGCATTTTGAAGGTTCAGGAGCAGCATCCATTTTGTTAACTAAAAAAAAAAAGTTGTCCAGATAGTCTAAAGAGCCAATACAAAGGTATAAGAGACATTCAATTTATCTACTTTACAAATCTGAGAAAATAGTTCTTTGCATTATTATGTAAATCAGAAACACCTATTGCACATTCCTCCTCTGTTTTAACCTTTGTGTCTAAGAGCATCTGAGTCCACTATTGCAAGTTATAGCTGAAAGTTGAGTTCACAGAAGCTTCAACAGGCTTTCTGCATTCCAGTAACCTTGAAGACAGTTTGGATGAAAATAACATGCCAGTGACTCTCCAGTGAAAAAACATAGCAATCATATGTTGATGCATAAATAGACAGGCTGCCCAAAATTATAAGAAACAAGTGGCTAAGGATTAGCATAGTAATATCTCCTATTCATAGCCATCTGATTAAAATCGTGAAGCTTTAGTCTCACCCCACTACCCCATATCCAGCTACCAACATCTCTTACACATACCTTCTCTACTCCCCACCTCCACCACTCATTTAATGAGAACTGTCTCCTCCCAGTGAAGCCCAGTTTAACCAGCTCAGAATAGCTTTCGTGTTCCTGCTAACAGTAGGTACAACCAGATTATTTTAAAGGACAAAGGAAAGATACAGTTGCCCATCTCAAGAGTCGCGAGGGTTTCTTACCTACTACAAACGTGATCTATTAGCAGCGAGACAGAATCTAGATTACTATCTAGTTTCGTATTATGATATAGGCACCGGTCCCGTTGTAGCTCCACAGCCTGACGCAGCAGGTTCTGCAAACGCCTCGGGGGAAGCATCACGGATGGGGGTAGGTACGCTTTAGAGGAGTTAGGGAGAAAAAACAAACACGTGAAAAACAAAAAAGAGACCAAAAGCAAGTGACAAGTAAGATCATAGTTTGATTTGAGTGTTTTTGGAAGAGACCTTAGTAAATAAAGCACACAGCTTGTCAAATTTACAGCTATACACCTGGAACTAGAAGCATGAACTCCTGGAAAGCAGAGCTGTATGCAAGGTATTTATAGTTATAGAGTATGTTGTCCTGGCCAACAAGCACCATTTACACAAGCTAACTCAAAACTCCATATTTAACAAGATCCATGAAATTATAAAACAACAGTATCAGCAGTGTTCATTTAAGGACTTATCCACTAAAACTATGAAAATAAAGAATATTGTGGGGTTTACAACCTCTGATACACAGTATTACAACAGCCACAAGAAAGAGAGAGGAGAAACCATAACTCATAGCTGGGGCTGGGAAACCAAAACGAAACCAAGATAGTATGAGACCACTATCAATCAGTACTAGTATTATTAGTGGTTACAGGCCACACTTTACAGCAGACATTTCTAACACACACAAACACCCCTCCCTCCCCGAACCACACATTTAATCACCAAGTTAAACAATTACTGCATGCAGCAAAGGGAAGCAGTAAGAGTTCCTACTGCATATAGTTTATCAGAGACAGCACAAGGTTAGATATAGAAGGTCAAAGGGTAAAGGTACTTAAAGGCATCCCAATTATAACCAAGAAATACAAAAAAACCAAACAACTGGTCAACACAGGCAAAGTCAGTTCCCTGGATTGATACACTGGATTTACAGAGGTGAGAAGAAATTCTGAACACTGGAACATCTTACTCTGGAGTTTGTCCAAAAGTTTAGATCTGGAAGCTGTTCCTTTCCCTTCCCACTCTGCTTTTGCACGCAAGTCGTCTGCATGGCTACACATCAGGTACCTGTTGAAAAAAAGTGCACACACCCCAACAGACCAAGTCTTTCTGGAATCATTCTTTTCACTTTTGAGCATGATACAGATCATAACATTCTGACTGTACTAGAAACAGGTGACTTAAAACTTGAGACCAATATTAAAAAAGGCAGGGAACTAATTCAGAGAAACACACTTATTTTTTAGAAAAACATCTACAAACTGGCCATAGAAAAAGAAAACAAAACAAGTGATTTTAGGGAACATAGAAACATCTTATTTTCATCTAAGAACAAAACAGATTATATTCACCTACTTACTTCAATTATAAGGTAACTGAGTAATAATTCTCAAGATCAGATGACTGTACATATTTAATTTAATTTAGGTTCTAGTAGTATAAAAGTAAATAATCATCAGGTTGTTTTCAAGCATCCGAAACAGAATACTGTCTACTGAATAGTATTCTTTACTCAGCATTTTATCATATCTCACTACAGCTTATTGTAATCAATAGGGGTAATAGCTGTAGTACAGCTTGAGTCTTCACAACGTCAGCAATCAAAAGCCACAGAATTCCTTAGAAAACTTCTCTGCAAGAACTCTCAAAGTCAAAACACTTACCCACTGAGGACATGAATGCGTTCTGTATTATATTTCAGAGGTGTCAGTTCACAGCGCAGAACCTGAAGTGCCTCCAGGACCTTTCCATCCTCCAGGTATTCCAGGTACTTCTGCTGCAGCAGCAAAAACTTCATCCTCTGACATGACAGAAAGCAGCAGTCAGGGGAAAAAGGTTGACTGAAGTTTCAGAAAACGTTTGAGCCTAAACAGAACAGTAGAAACCATTCTACTATGCCCTTCAGAAATACAGCTCTATGTAATGTTTCATTACTCAATTTCTTTTGCTGGGTTTTCAACAACATTTCAGGAATTACATTATCTGTGAATGTCCTCCCTGCCTGATGGGGCTCTGAGTATATTCCTATCTCATTCCTCAGATCCCCCCTGCAACTTGTCTCGTTTTTACTTGCTCTCTTTTTAGTCATCATTCCTCTAACCCTGAATTAGAGTCTTACATTGGAAAGCCTATCTATCAAGAAAGTGCCCCAAATCAGTTATTCACATATTTAAGACGGCATCACAGCACAGAACAAAACAGGCCAACTCAACAAGTTCTCACACCGCGTACACAGGAGCTGACATGGATTGTTTGCATAGCTGCATACCATATAGGAGTAACAAATTGACACTGCCTGAGGTTTTGTTTTGTAGTTCCACCTTAAGTTGTTTCCCTTGGGTGGTGATTTCAGAATTGCAGAAGAAATATAGTTTCCTATATTTAGGAATCGCCTCACCTCTCTGAATTAAGCACTGTTATTTCACAGTGTTCCTTTCACTTTGCACACAGTTTTTGGCTGCTTTCTTTCTTTAAAAAAATAATCAAGCCTACTATTCTAGTGACAAATATCTGAGGATTAAAAAAGGAAAGTCAGGTATGAATTTACTACATTAAAAAAAAGAAGTCCTAGAAAATTCTAACAGTAATTTAGGAGAAACAGTTTAGTTGTTTCTGGATGAAATCAACTATCCTATGTTTGGACATGTTCTTTACTGCTAGCAGTTATCAGACAGAAGTGACATTTCTGGTCCACAAAGCTCAAAGAGGTTAAAGAGGAAAATGTATGTGCTTAGACATATGGGTGAGAAACAGACTGGAGATTATGTACAGCAAATTACATTTGCTTTTTAATGAACACACCACCAGTTCAATCACCAGTTTCCTTTGCTTTCATCAGACTTCAGGCACCTCACTGTTTTCATGCTCATATTTGGTCAATGTTTACTTAGTTTCAAATGCACTGCCAGGCTCCCCTTTAGCAGAGGGATAATCGTGAACTTTAAGATGTTCCTATTTTATTAAGGCTCACACAGAAGTTTAAGGCTTACTAGATTTAAAATCCAAAGTTAAAACATAAAGCATTTTCACTTCCACAGTTCTTCAAAAGAAGGAAATTTCCACATCCATTGCTATTAACTTACCACACAGCTTTGTGAAGCATAAAACATGTCACAGTAAAGACGATTTATGTTCAGACATGTCCGTAGTGCTCTGCTGTCCTGAACATGACAGGCAAACCCGTATTACACTCCCTACCCAGCTCTTTAGTTTGTTTGAATTTGGAATTGTTAGACCATCACTGTACAGTTTTTCCAGGTGAGACAACACTTTTTGATCTTCTGACATGTGAAAAACTAAAAGAAAGAGATCCCAATTATTTACAGCCTCAGTGGCTGGCTCCATGCCACAGGCCAGCAGACCCCACGCTGTTTGCTTATATACCAGCAGCAGGAGGGACAAGAGTTTCCCCCACCAGCTGTGCACATGCTCACTGGGATGCCTGGAGATGCTCAGGTAGCAGTCGCAGACTTTGTTTCACTCCTCTTGGTCACCTCACATTGATAATCACCACCAGACAAAAAAATAACCCGATATTTCCAATTTGTAATAAAAACTATAATCCCTCCATCTCTTCCTTCTCCATTCACTGCATATAATATTTATTAAATTTATATCATATTTCCATTAAATGTGATAACCTACCTTATCTGAATCTAATTACTCTTTCTCCCTCCCTCCTTTTAGGACTTGGTACATTCATTTCATTTCATTAGAGGAAAAAGTAAAAAGAGCAGAAAATATCAAAATACAGGCTTTATTGCACCAAATAGATTCAAATGAGTGAAATTTAAGCCCAGATTTGTTACATGTAGTATCTTTTATATCCAGCTCTACCTATTCTGACTTCCCCACAGTTCCAGGGAAGCACTACAGGAATTCTACCATGCAGAGAATACTCTTGTCATATTATCCAAAGAGGTGTCATTTCAGAATGGGGTTACAAAGTGTAGTTAAAAAAACCAGAAGTCATCAGTGCTGTGTGTGACTTTGGCCTATCAGGAATATAAAGGCCTACAGAACAACACAGCACTATACACTTCATGCAGGAATCTATTCTTCCCACAATGGAGAATTAGAATAAAAGGTCAGCAGTTTGAAATTGTAATTTATTTATAGCAAAAGGCAGGGAATAAAGTGGTGATAGGGAAATTAAATTGATTTGCTAAGCTATTTTGCTAACTGCTCCAAAACTTGCCCTACAGCATACTCAAACAGCATAAATTTCATTAAGGCAAAAGTGACACCACATTTCAAGTAATTTTTTATATCAGGACACTCCCCGCCTCCTACTTCTTACTTTTGTGCAACTAGTGACTTTACTGACAAATAGATTTCACTCAACAACTGAATTTCATCCTCATTTTCTCCCAACTACTTCATGCTCTACTAACAGTACTGCGAGTTTCTTCTCAGCACCACCTTCTCACAATATCCAAGACCATTTCGGGTACATCATCTCTTCTAGAGACCAAATAACCTCTTCTAGAAGAAGAGAGAACTGTTTATAACACTGCCAAATGTAAAAAGCACAAACTTCACTATTCAAGTAGAACAGAGTGAGTATAAAACTCATCTGATGCAATGCATTCCCAAGAACAGCTCAGCCTGACTCCGTATTCTCTGGCTGCCTTACAAAGGAGCAGAATCAAGATTATCGTAATCAAAATCATCCCATTACCATCACACTGTCTGCAACAGAAATTCAACATCACTACACTCTTTACTGTTGAACAATTTAAGTTCAGACACCACCACTGCTCAGCTTATAGTGAAGATTCTTTGCCCTGAAGGGCCTCTGGAAGAGTCCAAAACAACAGTTTCAGCACTGCAGCCTGGCTGCTTTTCTCAGTTATTAGTACCCCATCCTGTCTTCCAACTCTGTAGAGGATGAGGATAAAATGCATTACTTTGTTGTTTCTACAAGATGTTATTTAAGTGTAGGTTGAACTCTGATTACTCTGAGGCAAAACTAGGACAGTTAAAAGATTCATGTGAGGGGGATATTTGTTTGTTTTAATGTACATACTATCAGCATCTTGCTTTCTTCAAACTGTAGCCTTTGATTACTAATATGAAAGCTTAGCACTGCACTCCATTTTCCTAACTGTTAGTAGGGAGGCACCTTCCACAATCTTAAATTCTAGGAAGTCTGTCATGCACCATAATTCACCAGCACTAGATAACCAAAGGTGAAAATCTCAGCAAACACAACTTGAAAATAACAGGACAAGGACACTACCACAGTCAAAAAAAAATGGACCACTTTGGTCACTGGTTACAGTAGCAAATCTTCAGAAGTTTAATGAGCAAAATGCATAATAACCTAAGTTTAGGATTACATTTTGGTGTTATTTTTGATGAGCATGTTTTAACAAGCTCCACCACAGTTTTATTACTGTGCTAAGAGTTCAAAATAAGTAAGTAAATATTGCTGGAGCAACTGCTCTTTGAAGTTAAATAGGTAACTAAAAGACATGCTGAAATTATCAGCTGATGTTTCAAAACAAACTCAACACAGTAGCCAACTACTTTTACAGCCTGCAGAGCTAAGACCTCAATTTTCATTATCCTGGAGTCTATTACTTGTATAGTCTCCTAAAACACTGATGAAAGCACTTTAAACCAATCCAAAATCTAAATGTAAGATTTGGTATGTAAAGGGTAGAAAATATTCTGGTTTGTAGAATACAGCAAGGAATTTAACGAGGCTTCAACCACACCAAGTCCTGACGCATGGTGAGTAATTAATTCCAATAGGGAGCTGCCCTTCATGCTGGTAGCAAGGGGGACACCACACAGGCAGGTGGAGCACTTTGCTCAATCAACACATGAATCATATTTTTTACTGTGTTGCCTGCTGCAGGCTCTATACCTCCAGAATGAGAGAAGAGGAAAATTTGAAAGTATATTCCAGATGACTGTAGAGGAATAATCTCCAGGTTTCTTCCTAGGTTCAATTAGTTACCCAAGATAGACGCCATAAAATCCTTGATTAGCCCTAAAGTTACCAAAACCTCCAGCCGGCTTGAAGTTGACATTTTCTAAGTGTTACTCAAGGAAAAACATCATGCTTGATTCAACTGTAACATTGTCTCAAGACATCTGCATCTTACATACTGGAAAAGTAAACAAGACCAATCCCATACTGTACAGCACTGAGTTGGTTTGACACAGAAACACACAACTGTCCTGTGTGCTGCCACACTCCCCCCATATTAACACACTGCATCAGAAACTTAGAAACTGAGATCAGCCATTTCATGTTTAGTGCTTTCACCTGTAGAACTCAGAGCACTTTGCAGAAATAAGAAAATTAAGCAAGAGCAGTATTTTAAAAATACATACTTATCCCCTTCACTGATCAGACATGTCAAAAGCAGCTATGTATCCTGGTTATTTCGTCTGGGTCATATTAAGGGGGGAAAAAAGGCCAACCAAACCAGAAACCAAAAACAAACCACAAAACACACACCCTACTTTGTTAAATACTCTGTGTCATCTAAACTTTTAGGCACCCATTCTTCTTGTATGCACACATTTTTGAAACATCTAGTCATACAGTGTGAGTCACAAGTCAGGAGTCAGGAAAACCAAAATCTAATTTAATATTTTTTTATGAGTTACCTGCAGCAGCATCTTGTTTGGATGTTCTCTGATCAAGACATTTATCACCTTCATTAGCTCTGACTTTACTGCAGTTGAGATTACCCACAGAGCATAAACATCCCTCCTTACCTGTAAGGATCTTTCACTAGTCTTGCAGGTGCTGACTACACTAATATCCACTCCTAACCTCAACCACATACAAAAATGCTGGACAGGGAGGGAGGCTGAGACAGTGCAGGCAATGGAAGGCACAGGAGCTCAACTTAGCCTTGCAACTCGTGCTGTCTTACTAACACATATATGTAAGACATTTAAAACTGTTACCTGTTTTAAATGATATGAAGTTTACATAAAGGAGAACAACTTTTAAAAGAAGACAGTTAATATTTGGTTCAGTTAAAGTTCAGTCTAAACCAAGTACTTTTATTGCATCAAGTTTTATGGAAGCAGTTAGACATCAGCAGTGAAGAACTGCACACATTCAGAGCCCTCCAAAACAATCCATCCCAAACAGCCGCTTTTCCCTCAAAATGAGTTCTCCAAAAAGTGCAATGCTGATATTCAGTCAAACCTCTTGACTCGTAGGCATGCAAGACACTAATACTACAGATAACCTTCATAGATTCAGATGTCAGAAACATGAGAAAATCTGTTTCAAGTGACCACTCATATTCACATACAGCAGTTCCATACTTTCAGTCTGCATAACTATTGAAAGCTGCCTGCAATATTCTAACCTACTTCAAGTCTGAGACAAGAGAAAGTGAACTCCTGGTCTAATTAAGAGGTGCTAAGCTTTGACCGAATTAATAGAAAAGAATGCAAACTTCTGTCAAGTACCCTCTGAAGTTTTGTTAAACATCTGTTTTCCTACTTCACTTCCTGTTCTCTCTTTCTCTCCCTCCCCCACCAGACAGGAAATTGTCCTGACAACAAATGAATCAGCTAGAAGTGGAACTAAGCAGCCATCAGCTGATTCCTCATTGTTTACAGACACAGACACTTCAAAAAGCCTTGCAACTGTTTTCTTCCTAAGTGACCATAGCTTTTCTAACTTCATTTAATTAAAATAAACTTTTAAGCACAACAGAACAAGCTGTTTGAAGAGCCAAGTAATGATTTTCATCTTGAGATATAAAAATTAAAACAATAAACACTTTACTCAAAGCAACTGGAATCATAACAACACATATTGTAATTGTCAACTCACAGGATCTACCAACCTTCTATTTCTAGGTTTATCTTTTTTTCAAAAAAAAAAAAAAGCCAGCCCAAGAGAAAAATCTCTAAATAAAATCACAAACAGCAAAACAAATGCATTTGCTCTTTAAAAGCCATCTGGAAAAGCAACAGTATTGTTCATGGTCTATAGCAGCCCCTATATTCTTGTAATGTGCTATTACAAAGCCAACTGCCCATTAGTATTACTGCATTTGGTTTCTAAACTTTGTTTCCCTCAAGAAAATGTAACTCTCGTAAACACAGAGACTGTGAGAAGGTTGAAATCAGTATTCAACATAGGCAGTTTCTACAGAAACTGACTTATTTTAGGACTGTGACAGGATTTATATTTTATCAGTTAGGTATGTTTAGCAGAGTTTAAACATTCAGTACACCAAATCTTAGCCTCAATACTTTTGGGCTGTCTATCTCACATTCTAAAACAGAACAAAAAAAGTTCAGATTAGTATGACGTTTGAGATAGCATGCAAGCAGCTTAAAGTAAACAAAAAAGGAAAACAAGAATTATGGACAACCGACTCCATAGCTAAAGATTACACCACTACAATTAGTCCAACTACACAGCTCTGAAAGAGTTCAAGTGTGCCTCTTACCACAATTGCATGCGGAGAATGCACTAAGGCCTTAAGTTCATTCAGGTCGTTCTCAGCCTGTAGAAATTGGCATAAAAAAAAGTATGTAAGGAGGGTGGATTTTGAATGCTCTCACAGATACTATAAATTTAAACAGTGGTTAATACAGTCCTATAAGCCCTACGTTACCTTATCCCATTCTCCTTCCATGACATGATTGCGGAATTTGGTAGCAGAAGGATGTTCTAAACGACATCCTGACTCTTGCATGAGGAGATCAACAGTCTGGCTGCAGGAGAGATACAGTGTAAAAAAACCCGACCAGTTTTACCCTCACAAATACACCGCCTGCTATGGTAACAGTTTACTGTATTTTAAAGTAAATTTAAGAAAACAAGAACACTATGACCAGATTCAGATGCTCGTTCAAAAAGACCTCAGTTGTCTGAGACATGTAAACAGCTACCCCTGTCTAAGGCAAGTTGTCAATGAGCTCGAAAGCTTCGCTGAAATACCATAAAGTCTGTGACTTACCAGCCACCACAAACAGCCAGCCCTGCACAGAAGATAAACTTCATGAAGGAAGATACAGACTAGAAAGCTGTTAGCTACTGGCTGCTATCCCCTGCCCCCTCCCTCTCCCCTTAAAGGAACACTGAGAGCTACAACATCTGTCACAGGCCTAATTTTTTCTTCTTCATCACATCTTAAAAGACTCGATCCTTAAAAAAAATAAACTCATGAACCTGTAGCCCTCCCCCTTTTATACTAAAAATAGCTTATTTACTGTGGTGTCATCTATGTATAGTCACGAGTTGTCTGCTGCTGTAAACTTGCCTCTTGTGTCAGAGGCAATTTATTTTTTATGTGATAAGTTCTTTATCTTAAGCTGACCCATTCCACAGTGTTTTGAAAACTTCTTATTGTGGTAGCTACAAAAACACTTTACAGGACTTTTCTATCCTCCTTCCAAAATTATGACATGCTGGCTTTAGTTTTACTCCCAAAGTGAGTGTTGTGATTAAATACTTAAAGACTTCTCTTACTCTACTGGGAAATTATTTTCCCTATTCTGATTTTAAGGAAGGGCCAACATACTCGTTTCTTGTTTACAAGTAAGATTATTACTTCAAACAGGTATCCAGCACAAATCTGCAGAGGCCTTCACCATTTACAGGCCCAAAGGTTTTCAGAGTGAGCCCCAACAGCCTCTTTAAGTGGCAGTTTACTTTGTGCTCGCTTCCTGAGAGATGACAAGCCAAATCTTGGAGTTCATCTGCGAAAAGCCGCCCCCCCCCGCCCAGCTGCGGCTCCATTATGTTTACCAGATAACTTCTCCCCCACTAACACATTTGTATTGATCTACCCTTATCGGTGTGCAACTCGACTTCCATATTGCCATTCCTGGCAGGGGAAGCTCCGTCCTGTCCCTTCTCAAGACAGCGGCACAGGCTTGGAAAACACATCTCCGGCTCCATTTTTTCCCGGAGAGGGCCTGCCGCGCGGCTCTGCCGGGCACCGGGCACTGCTCTCCCCTCTTTGGGGACCACCAGACTGCGACAGGGCAGCTTGGGCCACCATCCCCCTCTCCGGAGGTGTCTCCTGTGTCCCCCCGCGGCCCTGCTCTCCGCTCCGGGCAGCCCATCCTCGGCGGGGCCCCCGCGCCGGACCCTCCCCGCGGGCAGAGGGGAGTGCAGGGCGGTGTGTTCGGGGCTGCCCTGGCCCCGGGGGGACCCGGCCAGGCGAGGAAGGCGCCTCCCCCCGCCGCGCTGCCCCTCGCCCACCGCGGCCACTTACTTGAGCCCCAGCCCGTGCAGGTGCTGCCCGATCAGCCGGATCACGTCCTCGTCGGACTGCGAGAGCCGCTTCTTCTTCTTCAGGGCGCTGCCGCCGCCACCGCCCCCCAGCTCTGCGGCGGCCGGGCCGGGCCCCCCGGCGGCGGGCACCCCGTTGTTGACGCCGAGCCCGCCGGGGCTGCCGCCGCCGGGGCCGCCGCTGTTGGCCGAGGGCAGCAGCCCGTTGGCGTGGGCCAGCTGGTCGCCGG
>VWZD01004236.1:120474-259240 GCA_013396695.1 Sakesphorus luctuosus | reverse complement strand
CCCGTGGCGGGGAAGGTGCGTGTGGTGGACGCCCGGCTTGGCTCGGGGGCACCCGCCGGCCCTGGCACACCCGGTGCCGGTGACCCGGGAATTTGTGTCATCGAGTAATTTCCTGGTGCGAGTTGGACAAGGAGAAATGGGCACAAATGGAAGAGAGGAGGTTTAGGTTAGGTATGCAGAAGAAATCCTTCACAGTGAGGGTGGTGAGGCGCTGGAACAGGTTGCCCAGGGAGGCTCTGGGTGCCCCAACCATGACAGTGTTCAAAGCCAGGTTGGATAAGACCTTGAGCAGCCTGTTCTGGTGGGAGGTGCCCCAGCCCACGGCAGCGGGGTCAGGACTAGATGATCTTTAAGGTCCCTTCCAACCTTTAACATTCTATGATTCTATGTTTGCATTGATTTAAAACAGGGAAATGCTCAATGAAGTCACATCCTGGAATTGCCCAGGTTGGTCACTGGAGGGTTTCAGACCCGCTGCTGGTCTCGTCATTCATAGTCACTGCATGCATGGGCACGGAAAAAGGGGAGAAATGGCAGTTTTGCTGTGGATCTTCCAGAAATGTTGAGAGCTGGGGCACATTTGTCAGGACAGGCTGTTGGAAGACGCTGGGAATTTGGGGGGTTCCCAGTCTGTGCCTTGAGGTGTCTCACTGCTGTCCCTCCTGGAAGGCAAAGTCAAATCCTGAGCCAAGTCTCTGTTCAAAAGTCACGAGACGAGTGAAATCTTGGTCTTTAAAAATAACATCTTGAAATAATACTTTGTATATTACTTGGTTTAGAGCCTATAATTTTTATCTTTGGTATGATCAAGCTTTTCTCCAAAACCCAAAAGGAAATAACAAAACTTTTTTTCCTAATGAAAGCTGAGATTAACATCTAATCATCTTCCCCTTCAGAAGCTGAGGGTTTAGGAGCACCAACTTAGGTTAAACTAGGATGTTTGGACAATAGTGCTTTTTTCATGTATGACTGAAGTCTGGTTGCCTATTCCTCATCGACCTCTTTATCCACCAGCACACTGGCAGCAAGTGTGGGTAGAGCCCTTCCCAAATCTTCCTTTGCGAAGCCTAGCCATGATAATGATGAACTAAAGTCTGACTGAGGGAAATCACTGGCCCAAGACCAATAGAGAAGTCTGTGAAGGGACAAAATCCATGAAAGAAATTAAACCAGAAAAGTAGATGAGACCATGTGAAGGCCTGGCCAGTTTCAGTAGATACCTTGGCCTTGTTTAGAGTCTTCAGAAAGCATTTGGCTGATAACAGCCAAGGCTCTCTTACAACAGAGGGAGAGGCTGGAAAGAGCTTTGTTGTTGACCTCTGCCTAGGTGTGGCTACAGGGTTAAATTCAACATTGGTATCCCAGAGAGGGGAATGTTGATTTTGTGTTAGTTACCTCACCCACGGTTGCTGGAGAAGACAATGCTTGTGTCTTAGCCACTTCACCACTGCTGTATATCCTCTCATCTCCAGTGCTCCATCTTTTCAGCATTCCTGAGTTCCTCCTCAGTCCTCCCCAGATGTCATCACTGAATCTGTAATTCAAAGGTTTGAGTAAAGATGACAGGAATAGTACAAAGAGCAGCACATACCCTGTGAAGGCACCTGGAAAGTCAACTCTGAAGCTCAAGACTAGGTTTTCAGGGAGGTAAAGTTGATCATCATCCTTTCCTGCCCTGTGCCTCAGTGTCTGGGATGGAAGGGGGAGGTAAAAACCCCTTGGTTTTGTACCACTTGGTTCCACTGTCCCTCCAGCTGCTGGCACTGCCACAGTGCTCCCACATCTCCTGGAGAGCCTGGCTGCCCTAGTCAGGCACTGCTTTTGTTATGTGCATGTAGGTTGCTTCTCCCACACTCCAGAGGGTGTCTGTGATGAAAGAAATGCAGAACTCCTTTCCTGTAGCTGAGTGATGTTGTATGGGCAAGTGGCTCTGTGTACCCACCTGTGGTGGAAAAGGGTCTCACGGAGTTGCAGTTTCCCTCACTCATTTCAATAAATACTCTCAGGGAGCAAGAGTAATGTTTGGGGCTGAAAAGAACCTAAAAGATAACCTTTAAGAGGTACATATTGCTGTATTGATTGTACTGAAAGTTCTCCCCCTCCACCCCTCAAACACATATTCTCCTTCCCTGTAGGAGAAGATACCCCAACAGAAACAAAGAGCTAGAGGAAGAAACTCAGTATTGTCGGGATGGTACAGACCGTGGCTCCTGTGCCAGGAGGAGCTGGGATGAGGCATCTGAAAGTTCCTTGGGATCTCTGGTGACATAAAGGTGTAGAAGGTGAATGATTCAGAATCCCACATGTGAGCATGCCTCAGGCAGATCCTAGCCCGTGTGTGTAAAGTTCCTGGAGCAGTTTCTACTCCTGTCCTCTTCTGTCACCTATGGCTTTCCTAGTCATAGGGAAGCACTTTTCCTTCTCCTAGGCCATTCCTCTTCACCAGGAGGGGATCTTGAGAGACAGGTCTGTGGCTGTCAGACCTTCCTCCCCATACGGTGGCAGGAAACAGGGAATTGGGAAAGGAGTGGCACCAGCTGTAGTGGGTTTAGCTAGGCCTCAAATTAGCAGGCTCAGCTTTGTCAGTCTTTCATCAGCCAAGCTCTGATTTGGATCCTGATTCTATTCCACCTGTGTATGAAAGAGGGAAGATTTAGTAATCCAAATAAACATGCAGCTTTTTGAGCAATTGGATGAATCAACTGGTAAATACACTTGTAACGGATGACTCTGTTGTAATAACAGAGGTATGTGTTCATCATATTGAGGCACCTTCAAAGTTCCCCAAAAGTAGAGAATAAATGCAACAATTCAGCTATAAAAGGTGAAAAACTTATAAACACTCAGAAGAGAAATTTTAAAGACAAATTTTGGCAAACTTAAATACAGTTATAATATCAGCCAAGTTACTGAAGTAGAGGCATAATACATAACTATTCAGAATGTGTACAAGTCTGACTATATTGTAATTCAAACAACTTCCTCATGTAGAGAGCCACATCTTTAATTGAAAAATGCTGCAGAAACACTTACTAGTTATTGTGACAGTTTAAAAATCTGAAGAGACTCGTCACTCTTTATCAAAAACAACCAATCATAGAATCATAGAATCGATCGGGTTGGAAAAGACCTCCGAGATCATCAAGTCCAACCCTTGGTCTTGAAGTGACCAGTGTGGAATATGTTGAACAACTGCTATCTTTAATTGTAAGACAAGTGTCTTGGGACATTCTAGACTAAATACAAGTACTTGAACAGCAAGAAACACATTTTCTAAGTTTGGAAGTTAAAAAAGAAAAAAACCCCTTCAATTTATCTTTTATGGCCTGACTAGAACTAATAAAACTTTGGCTTGATCTGAATAATAGGAAGGAACTCTCATTAAGGGCTTAGGTTATTTGATAATAATCATGTGAGGCTGCTTCAGCAGAGCTAAAATACTATGAAATATTAGAGAAAATCCTAGAAAGATGTCTTAGCAGTCAAAGTTGCATGATGAAGGTAATTAATCATTTGATTCCCTCCTATCAGGTATGTATGTGTGTATACTTTTCTTCTGCACCAAATTTGAGGTTACTGGAAACAAACCAACTAACAACAAAGAACAAAGGAAGAAAGAATAATTTAGAACAATGGTGTTTTCCAGAGTACCAGCTAAATAAATGCTTAAACAGGCACCTGGATATGTTTGCAACTTCCAAATGAAGAGATATGGATGAAAGACAACCACCTTCCTTAAACAGCATTTCTAGATAGCATTCAACAGATAGTAAGCAAATTACACTATCCTGAGATTCCATCACTTCCTGTAGAGGATAGTCCCTACTTAAGTCGGGGAGTGCAATATGGAAAGCCAAAACCTGAGTGGAGTTGCAACGGAAAGACAAGGTGAAGGGCATCAAAAAGAGCTTCCACAGGTGAATTAGCAGGAAAAGACAAGGGAAAAATACAGGCCTGCTGCAGAACTGGGTCACTGAAGTGCCCATAAAGGTCAAGGAAAAGGCTGAAATAGTCAAGGACTCGTTCATCTTGGGCTTTACTGGAAAAAACCCCCTTCCACATATCTGAAGCTTCTGTGCTGGTAGCAGGGTTTGGTGTGAGAGGGAGACTACCCACAGAAAGTCCACTCTATCAAGCCGGGTGCCCACTGGACCAGATGGCCTGCATTTAAGTGTTGAGGGAGCTGACCAGTGTTAACTATGTACACATTCCCTATGACATTTGAAAGGCTGTGGTGTTTAGAAGACTGCAGATGACTGAAGCAAAGGAAAATGTAACATCTTTAAGTTCAGTTATGTCTGAGTCTGTCACTGACTTTGGGCTTAGCGGTCAAGGGGAAGGCAGAGTATGCCATTTAACTTGTCTTTATTCAGGCTTTTGGTAGGCTTCTTCAATGAGCTTTTAAATGGGAAGGTGTGGATGGAATGGGCAGACTGTGCATGTGAAAAATGGGCTGTGCCACCAAGCTTGAAGGGTAATGTCTAACTGGTTTGAAGTCTGACTGATGGCCAGTTAGAAGGGATCAGGAATCAAGACTGGAGCAAATCCTATTTGTTATATTCACCACTCAGCAGATGGGACAGAATGCACCCTCAGCAAGTTTTCAGCTCATCTCCATGCCAAGCTGGGGGATCAGTTGATATACTGGAGGCCACAGCTGCCATTCAGAGTAGCCTTGGCAAGCTGCAGGAGTGGGCCAGTGAGAGCCTTGTGATGGTCAACAGAGCCAAGTGCAAAATCCTGAATGTGGGATAGACTATTCTCATAGAATACTAGAGGCTGAGAACCAACTGGGAGTAGCACAGCAGAAAAGGGCCTGGTCATGCTGTTGGACAAAAGAAATTCCTCATGGGAGTTCAGCCCCTACAGGGCTGTATTATGGATATACCCTGCAGGGACGTGGTCTCTGTACAGCACTGGTGAGGCCACGTTGGATACCCACTGTCCTGCCTGGGGTCCTCCAGCAACAGCCAGGTCAGTGGAGGCTGCTCAGGTGGTAGAGGCTGGAGCATGTGCTGTATGAGGAAGTGGGTTTGGCTACACCAGGATCTAAACACAGTGTTTACTTTTCCAGAGGGAATTATAGTGAAGGGGGCACAAAGCTTCTCTCTGAGATAAACACCAACAGGACAACAGACCAAAGTGGGAATTTGCACCCAGAGATATTCCAATTGTGTGTAAGAAAAGAAAATTTCAAAGTGAGAGTGGTCAAGTAGTGGAACACTTTCCCAGAGTGGCTGTGGACTTTCAATCTGTGGAGATACAACTAGACTGGACAAGCCTTTGAGCAACCTACTTTCGCTTTTGGAGCTTGCAGTTAAATCAATGACCTGCAACTTTAATATTGCTGAGATTATAAATACAATTCCTAGAAGAATCCTTGTGGTATGGAGGGAACAGTACTGTCATGTCTCAGGGGTTACTGATATTGTGTCCCAAAGCTTCAGTAGGGTCATCATGTTGCCTTGCAGGTGAGCTCACGTGGCAAGGGTAAGGGCAGTAGTGCTATTGTTGCAACCTAATTAAATATTAGGTAATCACACTGTGTCTTCTGTCCACCAAATTCATGTACATACACTGATGTTGACCTTTGCACTCTCCTGGGCAATCACAGCATGGTGTGGTCACAAAGATAAATGTCAGAAAGTGCTGAGAATCCCATGTGATACAGAACGTCCTGTTTAATACAGGGTGTGTCATATTTCTACATGGTCAATGCAATTTCTCATGGAAGGGAAATACATGGCATGGTTTCCCTGTATTCTGTTGCCATAGGTGTCTTTTAGGACATGCAGGATGCCAGGTGCTGGGAGAACTGAGACTTCTCTGTATGAACAGATAAAACATGCATGTGCAAGAGGTGCAATGCCAGGCTGGTACATGCTGTGCAACTTCTCGGAGCATGTAGAGCAAGACAATATTGCATATGTTGTGAATCTGACATGTCAGACTTGCTTTGCATGCATGATTTGTCTGTCTGGGACTATCCTAGATATCATCTTGTAAAATCTGTCTGAGTATACTGAGATACATCAGTCATTTTCAGATCTATTAGGAAGTTATGTGTAGCCAGGCCTTGGGAAGACAGTAGGCCACCATGTCAGTGCTTCAGTGGATTTGCAGTGAACAGAATAACAGCGTGCTTGCACTTTTCTTTTTTTTTCTCCATGTCTTGATAGATGTAAATGTTCACTCTTTATGAAATCCCCTTCTGACTATTGTGTGCAGAGGGAGCTGGCAGGTGTTCCACAGAAAAGCCTATCACTGATTTTGTTCCATGAAGCTTTCTATGCTTGTTGTTTGGAGTGTTCTTCTGTGGTGTGTGTTCCTTAGTATTAGTGTGTTGATTTCATGTTCAGGTCTCAGATGGGTTATTGGTGTTTTCATGTGAGATTAGATTTATCCTTCTATTGTTGCAGTTATTTTACTTTTCCTACTTGAGGGCCACTCCCCTGCCTTTTACTTCTTGCTGGCTCTCAAGGCAATTGTTATTTCAGACTTGTTAATTGTGTCTGCCAACTCCCACATAGCTCCTAGAGCCTAGCCCTGCATGGGGTAACACAACACCTTCTATTGCCTATCCTTTGAATTAGGACCTGTCTCTCCCAGAATGACATGTACATTAGTCCTTTCTCGATAGGACTTCTGTTTTCTCTGGAGGGTTATATTGCAATGAGCTCTCACACCTGGAACTAAACATTCAAGACCAGGCATGTAGACTGTGGTATCTCATCCACTCTCAAATGGGCAGAGAGGGGAAATTATTACGTAATGACCAGATTACATCTCAACATTAAGTCTGTGAATAGCTCATTGGAGCCCTGGGATTACTTAGTAATTTTTTCCCCCTTCTGAATCAGGAATATATGGTTTTCCAAGTCTGTGTTTAAAAAAGCAAGTGAACCAGACCCTCCTTATTTGCTTTGGGCAAGAGGTTAAAGGTTAGTGTCACAAGAATGTCATTGCACTTACTATTTAAGTACCCCTTATTTTAAGAGAAATCACTAGTTTTTGTTGCAACTGTACTTTTGCTTAAAATACAAGTTTATGTACAAGCTTCTCCATCTTTGTTGGTGCATAGTATTAACATCAGCAATAAAGAGCCACAAAATTAAAGAAAAGATTTCTTGGTGTAACTGTACATTTGTATAGTAAAATGTCTTCACCACTTCATCCAATTTGTAACTGTTTGCTGGTACATCAGCTCTGGCACTTGCTCTCAGGCTTAAGACCTCATAAAGCTTCAAATAGCTACTGTAATAAACAACATAAGACACCAGCAATAATCTAGCCCCAAAATACTTTTCTGCATGCTGGAAAAGGAGTTTTATTCTAGAACTAGACTGGCCTGAGATGCAGGAGTGGGAAACAGAGTCATGGCACAACAGTGTTGGACTGTATTGAATGCTGATCCCTCAAGCTTTCAGAAGGATACTCATGCAAGACACAAGTTCCTTCTGAGGCTACCAGCAGGCAGTAAGATGTTAAACCTGTGTGATCTGATGACCTTTAAACAGTGCATTATGATTCCCAAAAGAGTTTCTTCAGAACCTTTGCCAAAGGCTCCTGGTACCTTAGAGTTTCTTTTTCATCTTTGTTTTTTGTTGTTGTTGTTTTCGTTTGGTTTTGGGGTTTTTTTGTTTCTGTTTTTGACTAATATATTTGGGCCTTTGGTACTAAAGCAACCTGATTTCTCAAACTGAAAGTCTAATGTTCACCCAATTTTCTATAATACTTGGGGGTTTTCTTTTTGTTTTTCTAGGATGCTACAATCTGCAGAATATAGGCAGAGATAGTTTTCACTGAGACATGTTTGGAGCAACTAATACACCTTATTTGAATCTTTGCCTCACAAATAACATAGTAATTTCAAATACATGCAGATTAAAGCTTTACGCTTTGTGGCTTCTCTTTTTAAGTAGAGTGCCAAGAGAGTTTCTGAAGCATGATGTGGTAGGTAGGCTTTAATGAAATTCATTTGGCTTCATTACTCATCACCAGTTTGACTAATGGGAAGGACACCCTAGATATGGTCATTCCTATTTTTACCTATCAGGACAAGATGTTGCAATAGACACAATTCCATCTGTAGAATTTTCAAAGTAGTTCCTCGTTTTCTATAAACACTAACACCTTCTTTGTAAGCAACTCCTATTTAATAGCACTTCTTCAAAATGCCATGTCTGAGAGAGGAGCGTGTCCTGCTGGATATTGTCAGAGCTGGGAGTCATGGTGGGGAGTAGTTCCAGCTGGAAGGAGGAAAGGGGAGTTTTGTAAATTATGATCAAAGGCTTGGTCTTTTATATATTTCAGTGCACATGTGGACATACTTCTGTGGGTAGTACTATTTACCGCATTTTCACAGTTGGAACCTAGTTTTATGAATTATAACAAATCTGTCACCTCAAAGTAACTGGTTATACTGCACACCATGGCCACTTCAAAACCTCACAATGCATCCTGAAATGAGCTTGAGCTTGCTGTCCTAAAAAACAAAGAATCCTGTCCCTGAAGCTGAAAGAATCCCCATGTGTTGTTAGGAGCCCACTGCCAAAGATGTGCAGTGCCAAAGACACAGCTGAACAGAACTAATTTCATTTTGCCAGGAGCATTGACACAAATGCAAAGTAGGTAGCTTGATAAATCTGCTTTGCTGTTATTGTTGTAACAACAGTATTAGTGGGAAAACCTTGACAGAATTTTGTTTTTGAAAAAACATAGTTCATTGTATTAATCTAGCCTGACTTTATACATCACTAAGTTAAGCATTTGGCCCAAACTATTTTTCTGGGCTTCTGGAGAAGTAGAAGTATCCACAAAGGTGCCACAAAGTTCCAGATAATTGCTGTAGGATGGGATATATCACTTTCTGGCATCTTGCAGTGATATTGGGGCAGCCTAGCCCATCTACATTACCATCTACATTAGAGTACATCACTACCTCATAGGTGAGTAGAGTTAAAAGAGGTAAATTCTGCCCTAAATTCTACCACTGTAATTGTAGACTTGAGAATGCAAACTGACATGTTGAGTGAAAGATGCCAATGTGCCCTCAGAGCCACAGTGAGTTATGGCAGTGGAACACCTACTCCCGTGTTACTGGGAGGCCAGCCTGGGGCTCATGAATTGCTTGCAGCTCAGAAGCCGGGTTGGAGTTACACTTTCACATCCTTTCTTGGTGATCTGTCATCATCTGCTTCAAGGTCATGATGGTTCCTTATACTCAGCTGTGGAAGGAAACTAGCCAGGAAAGGATGCTGGGGCCAATATTTGAGAGACCACCCGAAAAAGCAGCCCTTCTCTAAGGACATTGCCAGGAAGGATTCTAGGATGACCTCCAGGGATCTCTGAGGGTCTAGACCTACTATCTCTTATCTTGAAGCTGCTCTTGGGGCTCACCATCCTCTTAGTTCTTCGGGGTATGTGTCTTTTGACTCTTGGGCCTAGCTGGAGTGTCATATATGCAGTTCATTAAATAGTAAAGGGTAGTCATTGCTGCTCAATTAGTTTTGTCGCTTTAAAAATGTACACGCTATTAAAATTATTATAGAAATGTTATGATACATGCACAGGAACAAGAAGCTTAATAAACTTTTCTGATTAAATGCAATAAGCATTCTAAATATGCAAAACTGCCAGTAGTGTCTCATTATTCCCACAATGTCTTTTCCTTGGTAAGAACAAGAAAAATACAGGTATCTGGTATCTTGGAAATAAAGCCTTTTCAAGAAAATTCTAAAATATTCCCTTTGGTTCACTAAACCCACTCATTTTTTTATGTTAATTTTTATATTTTATAAGGTCACTTGCCCCATAACAGATAGTTACATGCCTTCTTCAGCCATGTTTTGATAACATTGTTTTCAACACTGAAAAGAGACTTACGAGCATCTACTTCATTGTTATAAAAGCTTGACCGTGCAGATACCTTAAAATGTCTGGTATCTACACATTATGACTTTACTGAAATCGTAGGAGAGATTTGATGCTAGAACATCCTTAACCTGTCTCCTACACAGAACTAATATAATACCATACACCTTACTTTTATAATTTATTAAATAGTATTTTATCAATATTGTTAACAAAATATTAATAAAAGTAATAAAATATATGGCAAATATTTGTGAAAAATAAGGCTATGTTACTTAACGTGTTCTGAAGTTTTTCATAGGAATAACAATTTTAGTTATGCCCTTCAACACTTTTTAATGTTTTTATCATTTTACCTATATAACATGTATACCTATAAACATTAATTTAAATAGTAAATGATTTAATGTGTGTGTAGCAAACCCTATGGATATTTGGTCTGAATTTCTTCAACTGCAGATAATTTGAAAACAGTAAGCTGAGACAGATTCAGATTGTCAACAACTGCTTCCATGACTTTGCTTTTGAAACAAGTCTTTAGGAATAATATCGCACAGTTACTGCACTATCAGGCATTTTTGAAACATAACTAAAATACTGATTTTTTTTTAATGAAGACTTCTAGAATGCTCAACGTGCTGAATTTTACATTGGGCCTTTGTAATCCTTAGGGAACAGCACTGGCCATGTTTCAGAAGGAAGCATTTTCAGGGGCAAGGCAATATAAAGCCTCAGAGATGGAGAATTTTTGCTGCTTGGATAAACATAATCAAAAATAGATGTAGAAATCATGTCTTCAGTGGTATTCAACCTGTGCTGATTTATGCTTTGCTTTTCTTGATCAGTGGACATATATCAGTCTTCTCACTTCTAAAGATGTTTTCATTAACTGTTTTCAAGTTCAACTGTAATTTTTATTTGTCATTACGTTGGATGTCTCTTTGTGCAGATCAGGCTGCAAATTTTTCTTTCAGTGTTTTAAAAGGTTTTCATAGGGAGGAAAGAGGATCATATTGTTACAAGTGACACTGGCATGCAAATAAATAACACTGAAACTTGGAAGAGTGTTAATTAAAAATTATTATAACCTGACTGACCTGACTTGGCATGATGGTATCTTGCCAAACCGGCTCTTTATTCTTACGCGTGTCTGATTCGTGTTTGTGGCAGGAAGCTAATGAGTTCATGGAATTGTTTGGCTTAATCCTGCTTTCTTTGCACTGCAGAAGTTTTGTGTGTGGAAGAATAAGGAATATCAGAACGAGGTTCACCGAGTATGACTCATGGTGATTAACCCAAATAATATTTGGTATAGATTTCTATTTTAATAAGTTCAAGTAGATGACATATTGGGCCTGTAGTTTGTTTGCTTAAATGAGGTTTACATTGGTTTAAGGCTGGCTTACATCTGTGTAAATCTATTGGCTTCGGTGCAGCTTTTTTGTAATTCTTGCTGGTGTAGGGTCACAGTAAGGTCCATTGAAACAAATTAGAATGTATTGAATGATGTAATTAATCAACAACAACATAACATTCGACTTGTAACTTCTGATCACATTGCTATCCTTTTAGCTCTGCAGAAGAGCAATTGGGGCGGCTGTGAACAAGAAGGACTGGAATCCGACTTAGAGAGGTCCCTCAGTTAAAAGAAAAGCAGATCTTATCTTTACATTCATATGTGCTACATAGACATCAAAAGGCTGTTACTTAAAGTCTTTGAAGTGAGATGGGTCTAACTTTTGGCCTATTCTTCATTGCAGTCCCTGCAGGGACACTGGGCTGGGGGCTGGGGCTATAGAAGATGCAGGTCTCCCACCCCCGCCCACCTTCCCAGCTGGTTGCTGTGCTCTTTGGCTGGGGTGGAGCACCCTGATGACACACCTATACAGAATCTTGTTTTGGAGTTAGTTGGTAGGAGTGCTGCGCTGAGCTGTGCAGCCATATCCTACATTTAACTATAGGTTTATATGAGTAATAACTCCGGTAGTTAAACCAAAGTTATTCACAATATGTAGCACAGGTGATGCAATTGCCAAACACACGCTGTGGGTCCTCGCTCCGTGGCCAGCACTGCATCCAGTAATTGTCAGTGTGGTTTGACATGTGGGGTTGTGAGCAGCATAGGAGCATTCTCAATATGATGTATCATACTGTCCTTTTTTGCATCTCCTGTTTTTCATAATTTTTTTGTAATATTTCAGGAAGAATTCCTAGAGGTTATTTTTCCTGTTTCCTTAGGAAGGTATGTGGTAGTAGCTGCAATTCAACATTACATTACATCACATTATTTACAGTACATAAACACTGTATCTTTAACATCCATGTACCAGTAATCCCAATTAGGCCCAGGCAAAGTGAACCCTACTTTTGCAGATACTTAGTTTGAGCATAAAATGAATGTCTGTCCATGCCCCCATAAGCTTACAGTTTAGAAAGAGGAGACAAAAATGGAAAGGTAACATAAACAGATCAGTTTGAATAGGAGGGATTCCACTGTATGTTTTTTTCTTAACATTAGCATCAGTCATTCAAACTATTGGAAGTTACTGAGAAGCAATGGGAAGGGGAAGACAAATAGTGGCACAGTAGTGGGAAGAGAAACAGCAGTAAAAACAAAGTTGACTCAGAGAAGCTTTTGGTAACTGACTTCATAGAAATAATACAATAGCAAGTGTAGAAAAAATCCATGGTTAGATCACATGAGGAGTCAGTCCAAAATTTCCAAATAGGTTGCTGATGTTTGTTGGCAGCTTTTATCTTCAGCTGGAAGAAAAGAGCCTCTTTTCTCCACAAACCAGAATTAATCTGTAACGCTTTTCTCCTCCAACTCAAGTGACTTGTGTTAAGTGAGCAGCTTTCAGACAAGGACCTTGGACCAAGTCCTGTTTGGGTACAGTGGAAGATTTCCAGCTGCATTTTAAAGCACCATTCACCTCTTGTGTCTGAACTGTTAATTTGCAGTGGGGTCACTCCCAGCTTACACTACTGCTAGGACATTAACGGTCTAAATAACTGCAGCTGCTATGTTAATGAAAGTGTGCATAAAAACTCAAGTAATTTAGAAAATTGGGTATTATGTTGGGGTGGGGAGAAGGAAAGAAAGGTATAAGGGGTAAGAACTTGGTCAAAAAAAATACAGATTTCAGATCACTTGCTGTATTATTGCCATGGAGTTATCAGTGCTGTTCATGCTTTCAGTATTTTACTGACTGTACTTGGGTTTGTAGTTCCATGTATTGCAAAGTGGGAGGGCTTTTTGAGTAACAAAAGAGGGAATTGGAATAATGTTTATTTTTAAAAAAACCCTTTGTATTATTTTGCTGGCATTTTTTAAAGACACAGGTTTGTTTAAGACCAAACCCTAGGAAAAATAGGCCACTAGGCATCCTTGAATCATAAAATCACAGGAAAACAGGACTGGAAGTGACTTTGAGCAATCCATTCCTTGCTCCAGTCTGCAAATGTGTATACCAATGTGATTCCTGATAAATGTTTGTCTAACCTGCTTTTGAAATCCTTCACAGCCTCCTCAAGCAGTCTATTCAAGTCTTTATTATGCCTACTGTAAAAAAAAGCCATTTCTAATGTCTAATCTAAAAGCCCCACCTGCAGTTTACACCCATTGCTTCTTATCATTCCATGCTGGACATGAAGAACAGCTTAATTCTCTTCCTCTCTGCATCCATGTTTTATGTATTAGATAATGCTTGCGTTCTCCTGCATGTGCCTTTTTGTGTACATCTGGACTTGGATGAAAATAGGTTAAAGGTAAAAATGAGAAAAAAATACATTTCTGGCTGAGACGGTCACTTTAGCCAACCAGGCAGCAAGTGGCTGAAATGGAGAAGTTGGAAAATGCTGAGCAGGGCAGGGTGATTTGCCTAAGGCAATCTGAGGCCCTAAACATAGTGCATGAATGAGAGGCTGGTGCCTGCCATGTGTTACACATCTCTTATGACAGTGCCTGTTTGGCATTTCTGTCTCACCTGCCCATGTCTCAGCCTGTATCTCCCCCCCTCACCTGAACCGTGGCCAGAAACTGTAGGTGCTTCTCCTGAGCCTGATTTTCAAGGATTAAGTTAGTTCTCTGTTTCCATTTTCAGTTCTCTCCATTTCAGAAGTCAGAGATGGATAAGCAAAAGTAGGAAAGGAGAAATGTGGCTGCTGGTCCTTAATTCAGCCCTCAAATGTCAAACTGCCAGATATGAAATATCCAAGAAATACCTTCTTTCTTCCTTCATGTCTTACAGGCCCTGGCAAAGGTCCCCAAAACTCTATTGTCCAGAATTATCCCAAACATGAGTCCCTGACTGCTCTTAGTATCTGCTCCAGACCACTACCTTCAGTATGTGTACTGCAGAGGCTTCCCAAGCACGCTGCAGATGTTCCAAGGCACTTAGGAGCACCAACCTGCTTGCCACAACACCCTTTGACTATCCGCTCTGTCCTCTCCCAGATGCCCACAGTCATGGCAGCCTTTCCTTGTGGTATTTGTTCGGAGTGTTTGGAGTCTAAACTGGAGCTTCATGGTATATAATTCCAATTATGTATATGGTAGTCTGTATAATTGCTGGTAATTTACTCAGCGCTGCCAACTCTTTGGATGCTTGGAGCAGCTCTCCAGTATTCCAGGTGTAAGGCACACACATGAGTGGGTGAGACCAGCCAACCAGAAATACTCCTCATCTCATGGGATGAACGCTGGTTTGTCCCTTTGGAGCTGACATGTGAACAAAGACATGAAGCAGTTCACATGATTTAAAGCTGTTGTCTGGAACCTGAATAGTCATTGATTACACTGGGGTCACATTTTCTGTACGGTGATGAAGACCATAAACTTACCTTTAAATTAAAAACTGTGAAAACTCATGTTCTGCTAGTTGTGTGGTCCTGAGCTGGGACCTGAAGCATAAGGCTGTAGTGCAGTTTATACTGCCAAAATGTTTAGACTTTCTCTGAGTGAATGGGTTTCTTCCAAAATGGAGAGGAAATAATTGTTTCTCATGTCATATAATTTTTGAAAGGGAAAGCCTATGGAAATTATTTCTCAAGTCCATGGGGTCTAGAATTGCCTCATTCCACTCTAGCAGTGAACATCCTTCACAAACTTTTAGTATGAGAATCTCACCTGTAGGCTAAATCTGAAAGACAAATCTCCATTTCTCTAGTTTCTAAAAGAACAGTTTGTGTAAACTCTGACTGAATTTTATTTTTATTGAGGAAACCATTTCCTGGTCTTGGAATGGGAGTGACTATTAATGTTAAAGTTATAGGAATTGGTATTATCTCTGATTATATACATCTGTTTTGAAATTCACCTGGAAAAGTCCCGCAAGTGTTTTCTGTTGGTAACTGTGACACCCAGTGGTTATTTAAAGAACTATATGAATATAGTGATGACTGCAGTGAACCTGAAGGCCACACCAAATACTGAGGTTTACACAAAAACTGTGGGCTTTTAAGAGTAATACTCTTTTCCTTGGTAATGTGAACTGATAGTAAAAATAATCTGGTTTAGTAGTTTCATATGTTTAGTTTATGTTTTGCCATGTTGAAAACACATACACACATATATATATCTTTGCATTTACTTGTACAAAGCTTTTTAATACGTTGTGAGACTGAGGTTACAACGCTGGTGAAACACTGAGAAAAAGTAGCTTTATGGCTATGAAGTATGAAATGGCTTTTAATTCTTGTTGGCAAGAAGCTGACTCAGAAAAAGTCTGGGAGATAAAGGAACCTTGTTTCCTCTCCTTTGTTTTTCACTGACTCATTGTGTGGCCTAGAACAAATTGCTTGTGTGCATGGCTGATAAGTACTTCAGTCAGTATGTTCATAAAGGTGCAAGGTGTAATTAGTATTAATCTAAGTGGCATTCACCTCCAATCATTCATACCATAGTCAAGAATGATTAAATTATATGCTGTGTATAATGTGTCATATTTATATTCCAAAGCATAATATTAGTTTATGAGCTGTGTTTTATTACAGAGCACTGAATACATATAACTGGTAAATGAGAAATTAAATTGTATTGTCTAGGGATCACTGGCCATAAAATATTTACTCTTGGTGGCATGTTTTAAATAAAGAAATACCATTAAAATTCAGAATATCTAATTGCAGTGGACCAGGCAGCATATGTCCATCATATATATATGTATATAACTATGTCTGTTGTTTGGGACTGTCTCAGGGAACCACTCAGGTAAGAAGAGTTACACAGCAAAAGGAGCAATGTCAGAAGGGATCCACTTATAAACCTAGAGATTAGACAGAGCTGCAAAGTCAGGTACTGCCTGAGGCCCTCTTTTTGGCTGCATTAGCTGCAGCTTTACTGTGTGCCTCAGGAGTGCTCTTCAGCTCCCTGAGCGTGTGCACCCTGTCTACATCCAGAACTGGGAGCACATCTGTATTCCCACCATCTATTCATCTCTACCCTACCCAGTTTTCATGCAGAGACACTGTGACCAGAAAGGGAGCAGTGAGACTTTCTGGCGAGTCCACTTGTATCAGGGTGAGCAGAGAACCAAGGCAGACAGACTGACACACAGACACAGACACACAGACACACACAAGCTGAAAGGCTGTGTTACAGCATCACATCGTAAAAACTTTAATATTTTTTTCACTATTTTTAATTTTTATGATCAGCAATGTTTCATATTTATGAAATATTTGTCACTAAATCCTTAAATGCTGAATTCAAGATAAAAATACCTTTAAAATGCTGCACATGTTGGAGCTAAATTGCTTCATCATGAAAAATACAGAGCTTTATATGTCATTATTTGCAGTTCTGTCACATTTACAAGTCCTGTTTCACGCCCTGCCACCCCGATGCTTACAAGGACACAAACAGATAGCAACAAATAGAAGAGTGTGACCAAAGAAAATTAATTAATGCTTGATAAAGTGCAGTGCTTACTGTCTTGCTAACAGGTTGTTACCTGGTGGTGTTAATTGCAGTATGAAGAGTGTTTTTGTCTTCCAGCTTCTGATAAGAACAAACGTATGTGAGCCAATATTGTTCTAACATAAGAATATATACTGGTGCTTACTGATACACTAACTTATGTATACACTTGGCATAATTCTAGTCTAGTCTCCAGAAGGAGATCATGAACCAATCTTTTACTCTTTAAACTAACCCTGAAATATGAATATCGGCTACAGAAATTTTGTTTTGCTTAGTGTCTCTCCACTGTTTATGCTGTGTTTGAATTACTTGTATTCTGACCCTGGGTCATTGATGCTTACTCTTGTTTTGTTGTGTATTTTTATGTTACATGTAGCTCATTTCAATCCTTTCACTTGTTTATTGGTTTGGTTTAGTTTTTAGCCTTAAGAAGTTTTCTTTTATTCCTCAAAGACTGGACAAATCATGTTAGAAACCAGTTTGTCTTCTGGATTTTTTATAGCATATTTTGCTAGCCAGCATAAACAAAGCCTTGGGCACTTTGCCATCCTATTCTAGACAGGATGTCTAACAAGTGGAATAAATGCAAGGTCTTTTGTTTACGTTGTGGACTGAATATGGAGTTTTTTGCTTCTTTTATTCTAAGAGTGTTGGCTTATCCTCTGAGGAGAAAGCTACAATACACAATGTGCAAATCTGCATTTTTAGGTAAAAGAATATCTAGATACATACTAGATTAGATAAATGTGTTCCAATACTTGAATCACAGGACAAAGAGTATGCTGAGAGAAAAGTCTGTCATGCATGTTGTTGATATTTATCTCAGTGTATGTGTTGGGAAGAACAGACTTGAAAGACATGAGTAGTGATATATTTTCTCCCTTCCCACACACTAGAACTGGCATGCCCTGAAAGAGAATCTCCTACTAATTGGTATTAATTGCTACGATGTAACACTCCAGTGAATCATGAAGTGTCTCTGGTGTCTCACCTAAACTAAGTGTTTCAGATACAGACTTAAATATCATAAAATACACTTTTGCCAATGAAGCTACACCCTTGCTGATTAGCCAGTGCCCTGAGGTGCAGCGATAATAAGACCTTCTGACTTAAACCTCCATGCTCGTCCCTCTGCACAGCTCCCTTCTGGGACAAACCAGCTCTTCCAGTGCTCAAGTTCACTTAAATAGTTAAAAATTGGCTCCTCGTTCTTAAGAGCATTGAGGTCTGGCTCTTTGCAAGTGGTGGCTGCTAGATATGCACATTAATTTATTAATTTCAGTGAGAAAAACAAGAAAAGGGCAAAGAAGAGAGATTAGGGTTGGAAAAAGAGCAAGAAGGTGCCTGCAGGAGCCTGGTAGCAGAGGGAGCCACAGTGCTCTGTCAGGAGATCAAAACAAGTGGATCCACCCTCATAATCTTCTTCTTGCACAACCCCTACCATGGCTGTGTGTGGCTGTGTTTCACCCTGAAAGGAGGTGAAGAGAGGACAGACCGCTGACTTACACAATGTTTAGAGGAGATAGAAGTGAATTTTTAGACAGCCCCTGCAGCCAGTTCACTGAGTAAAATAACAAGTATGAAGGATGTAGTAAGCAAGTTGATTTTGTATCAGGGTGCAACTAATGTAATAGCTACCAGGCCAGACTCCTGCCTTCTGGTGTTTTCAATGCTGAAGTGTAAAAATAAAATGTGTGAAATACAAAATAGGATTTTTAGGTGGTGGAAGTGGGCAAGATTTTATTAAGGAGGTTTGTTTAAATACTGCTACAGTGGATGTAATACAGATCATACCATCTTACTAAGTCACAGGAGTTCAAGAGTTGAAAACGGCCATTTAGAGCGTGGATGTATAAATAAGTGTCAGAGAAACTGAACAAATTCTTTTCCCTGGAAGTTGAAAAACCTTCTCAGACACTACAATGACAGAAATTTCATCTTGTTCACCAGAAAGCCTCTCCATAAGTGTCAGTGACTCATGGATTCAATGTCAGTCCTGAAAGCCTTCCAACATGAGGAGAATATGAAATGATGAAGCATCCTCTGCTGCACATCTGCTTGAAGTAGAGCTCAGTGCTGCTTCAGCACCCATGTTTGCAGGAATACAGGCAGTGAACACCTCTATTCCAGCAAGACAAAACTGCCCTTTCTCAGTGGAATTTGTTGTTGTTTTTTTTTCCATCTTCAAGCACAGATAGCCAAGGGAGGAAGTGACTGACTGATTGATTACTTGTTGTGACTACTAAACAAAGGCCCCTTTAAAGAAATGTTTTTGACTGTAAGCAGACAAAGTTATCAGTTGTTAGCCCACTGTTGATTTGCAGTAGAAAATCACTTACACAGACATTCTTCCTTGAAAAGTCCTGTCTGCTGCTTTGCAGAGGCTCAGATGGGGCATTGCAGCTTTGCTTCATCATTGCTATTCCAGGAGGAGTACAGGGAGGGGACCAACAGAGAAATTTTAAAAAGTTAGAGATATAAATCTTGGGCATTGATTAGGGCAGAATTTCAACCCAGCTGTGCATGTGCTCTGTTAGTTTGGACAAGCCATTGCACCAATTGGCACCTCACGCCCTTATTTGATTTAGGACAGAAGTTTCATGATTAGATTAAGCCAATCTGAGACTGCACTGCTGCCAAAGGGACATTCCTCCCCCTTCTTACATCAGACCCAGGCACCCACATGACCATACAATAAACTGATCCAACTGAAAACCAGCCCTGGGAAAAACGAAACAAAACAAAACAAAACAAACAAAAAAAAGAAGGGCGAGGGGGGGAGGCGGGGAAAGGCAGGCATTAGTTTTTAACTGAGTCTGGAAGTTAAAGAAGCTCACTGTGCTGCCAGGTTGCTGGGGCTAATGAAGTGGATGGACTGGGAACAAGCAGCTAGAGGGATGGAGAGGTTACAGACCTGCTCTCAGTGGCAGTGAGATTCAGCAGGTGGGTCTTATTTTAAGTGGGTGCCTTTCATTTAGCATGCAGTGTGGCCCAGGAAGGTTTGCTCAGCAGAGAGAAGTGGGTTGTGCTGCCACCCCGAGAGCTGTGCTGTGTGCATTGGAGGGGTGGTGCTTTGGGCTAGCTCTGGGCTGGTCCCATGCAGGAGCCTGCTGTCTCAGGTATGCTCCTGAAGCATGTCATTAGTTTACTTGATAACAAAACCTTATGTAGATATACCCTGTGTGTACCTGGGGGTACCACTGACACTAATACTTTTTGAGACCTCTGGATGCTGTCATCATATGCAGGTAGAACCTGTTTAAACTCTCTGTTTGGGGTTGAGAGACAGGAATGTAGCAGACCCAGTGCTGAGTGATAAAAGAGAGACCACAAAGATTTCATGTGGTTTTATCCCCACAAGAGACTGAGTCTTTTTTTGTGGTCCTGCTTTCAAGCAATGGAGCAGAACCAAGGCTGGAGCTCAGGTCTCTGTGGTTCCTGTTGCTGCTGGTGCACTCAATGCTTTTCCCATTTGTGATCATTACCAACACAAAGCTCTGCTTTTCTCAGCTCCTGAATGCTTCACCAAAGCAGTCTGTGGACTCACACTCTAGTTCAAATGTGCCTTTTTGAGCAGCATCCTCAATTTGCCCTTTGGGGGTGTGTTGTGCTGTTCAGTGTATTTAAGCACTGACTCATATTTTTCATGGGTCACTCTGGTACTGAAAGACAGCAGGGGGCACCAAATCTGCATAATTCTGTTAAAATTACAACATCCAGGTCCATGCTCATAACACTGAAGTTATTATGCATACTCTCAGTTTAACATCTGGAATTTCCTTCTGACACGGATACCTGCTTGCTTCTCAGGAGCTACAATGGTGAAAATGGAGGTTGAATTTCCACAAATATACATATCTGGGCCAGTATCAGACCTGTCTCCTGCCAGTTGTCATCCCAGTCCCTGCCCTACCTAGTTTTGTAGCCTCCAGAGCTCATACCCAGGGAGATGTTTTCTCTAATACTCAATTCAGGAAGCCATTTTTATTTAAAGAACTTAAGGTTTGCTATTCAGTTACAAAGTATCCTCATATCAGTATTGTGGAAAGAATTCGTGCTGAAATCACAAGTGTTGGACATTCTAGAGAAATAAACTTCTCAATGGCCATGCAAAATGTTTTCAAACTTAGAATAAGTGATGTAGCTTAACTCTGCCTCTGTTCTTTTGCAGAAGCTGGAACTCAGATTTCTTTCAAATTTTTATGAAAAAATCCTCTGCAAAATAAAAGTGAAACACAAAATATATAAACTCATGGTTCTTTGAGCATTGGTTTAAATGTAATCTGTGAGGATGGATCTGATTCAAACACCTTCACATGAGTGGTTCACAGTCATGAAACACCTGTGGGTACACTCAGAAAAGCAAAACCTATTATTTGCATATATAATATGTATGTATGTATTATTTGTATTTTGATAGTGCTTGAGGATTGGATCCTCATTTGAAAACATACAAAAAAAGGTAACACTGCAGTTTGACAGATACTTTGAGAAATCTACTAATTGGGAGCTATTCTTAGAGTATTTCTGTTACAGCCAAGGACCAGGAAGATGAAAAAACATGTTCAAACCTTGCTGAGATGGTCACCATGTAATTTTTTTCTGGCCTGCCTTCCCAATCTTGTATTTCTATTCTCCTAAATTTGAAAATCTTTCTTTGAAAAATCAGACCATTGAGAGAGATAATGAGGCAGAACAGACAGTCATGCAACTATGAAGAGAACATAGGTCTGAGGCAAGACTGCTCATTCTGTGGCTTTTGGTAAGTCATTTTAGTGTCAGACTCATCAAATAATGTAGTTATTTTGAATTGTAAGTTCAGCTGGTTTGGTGCACACTTAGGTAAGTAGTGCTTCTAGGCTTATTTATCTATTTTAAATGCAATTACTCACTGGATAAAATAAGTAAACAACATACCTGCTAACCCTTCCAGAACAGCAAGTTCTTACAGGCACTTGCTATTGTTTCACACAGCAGGAAAAGAACATCTTGTCAGGTGACCAGTACTCAGATGGGAGTAGCTGCACATTAATGTGCATGTTAACAGCTTGGTGACTGTCTAACAGCACCTGTCATGCTCTGTGCTGAGCCAATGGCATGTGCTCAGCTGATCTGTGCATGTACAGTCCATCCAATATATGAGGATTCAGCAGTATTGGCAGATCTGAAACGTTAAAAGCAAGAGGTAGAAATCAAGTGTGCTTTCCTCCGAGGAGATACCTCATCAATGGATTATTCTTCATGATTGGTTGTTTCAGGAATTAAAAGTGTTGACATTTTGGTCTGTGTTTTTGCTCACGCCACCTGTGAAAAGATTTATCCTTTTCCTGCTAAGTTCTAGAGAACGAAAGCCGATAGAGTGAAGGCTTCATCCTTGAAGACAGACTTTGCATAAACTAAAGTTACTTGAGTCTCTCCTATTGGTTGACAGCCTTTGGAGGAGAGCTGAGGGGGGGAGAGCAAAGAGGAAGAAAGAGAGCAGAGCCTGGGACCTCTTTCTAGGGGAGGATGGTTGCCACACCTTCCTAGGCAGACGTCTCCAGCAGGCTCAATAAAAGGTGATAGGGCTCATGCTTTGGGTGTTGGTGGTTTTTTCCCCAAAAAAAGACAGCAGGGACGCCTGCTGTTTGCTAAGGCCTGGAAGATGTAGCCCCTGCCTTTGGGGGAGTGTCCTGAGTTGGTAAGACAACCTTATGTGAGTAACGCTTTGGTGAGTGGGGTGCTTACAGGTTTGGGTGTATTGCTTTAGTCTCCCTCCTTCTCTCTTCCTTCTCTTTGGGTCCTGCTATTCAGTCACTTCTGTTAATAAAGATACTGTTTTCTGAACTCTCTGTGGTGCTCAGACTCACTTTTCCAGCAACTGTAGAACTCACCCTGTTACATTGGTTTACTGAGCATTTCTCTTGGGGTTCACAAATCTTATATTTTTGACTGCAGTTTGACAGGTTCACTGACCTTACAACATTATTGTGAAGAGAAGTACATTAAATATGGGTAAGAATCCTGATACTGCCATAATGGGGTTTGCATAAATATCTAGTGTAAATAGACTCTACATCACCATTGATTTCTTTAGGGAAAGTTTACATCCTTGAACTTTTGGCTTCATTTGTACTACTCACAACAGCAGGTTAAAATAATGATCTCAAACCCATGTTTTACAGTCACCTGTCAGAAACTGGGTAGGACTCTAAATAACAGATCTGGATGGTTTCTTATCATCTGCAAGTAATCATCTGTGTTTCTTCTGTCTCCATAGCTCTTAAACCTTGTCAGCTTGAACATCCCTGGGAGTGTTCATAGTCAGGCTGGATGGTGCTTTGATGTCCCTGCCCATGGCAAGAGGATTGGACTAGATGATCTTTAAAGGAACCTTCCAATCTAAAGCTTTTTATTATGCTGTGACTTACAGTGTGTTAGGTAAGGTAATGAGTCTCTGCTTTGTAATTTATAACCAAAATCTAGCTACACATCCAGTCTGAGACCTTGGATGCAGCGTGCATGACATGTTCAAAGTGAGGTTATGGAAGCACAGTTTGGTTGGCATTTTTATATGACTATTAATGTCACGTTGGGAACATGCAAGTTTTGCTGCATGTTCTCACTTTCATATCTTTACCAATAGAAAAGTCTTTGTAATTCCAAATTTAAATCACTTCTTGTAGTTTAAGACCACTACATTTTAACCTTTTTGTAGAGGGCAAAGATTATTATATTCTATTTCCACACTCACTATCCTATTACATATCTGAAAACTGTATTCATGTGTGTCATCAGAGTCTTCTTGAGGTAGAATGAGATCAGTTCTTTCTGCTTTATCTCCAAGGCTGATATCTCTAATATCTCCTGAATTATCTCAAACATGTGAACACAGTTTTCACAAGTGTAATGTTCCAAAATGTCACTACTTCACACCTTCAGTGCTGCATTCTGTCTTATGTATCCCAGAACAATATTTTCTGCTTTCATTCCAGATTGATGCTATTCCATTTGTTCCACTGGTGATAAAACATGCAGCTATTTTCCTGAGTACTGCTGCATCATGTTGGGAAAATGCAGCTGGTTTTGCAATTCGTGATTCACTGTCAAAATGAAGGATTTTGCACAGGGGGAATGTGTAGGATTCTAACTCAACTCTAGCACTAGTCAAAACTCCCATTAATATTTTGGATAACACAGCAGAGCGGATTATTAAATAGCATTCAGCCATCAGCTGCAGAGGATCCCTTAACTGCCTGTGAAAGGGTAGGATGTAAATTGAGAATCATGACAAGTTAAGAAATCAGTGTGAAAAGTATATGCAACTCAACAAAGAAGAGCAAGCTACTTCATTTAGGTAGGAAAAATTAAATGCACCATATTAAGAGTGGGAGCAATCAGACAGCACTGTGAAACAGTTCACAATTAGGATATATGACTTTAACTGCTTGTTCCTTTTCCCAAGACCTGTTACTTTGTTATAGGAAAAATTTTGTTTACTTTCATACAATGTCACCTTGATTATTCCTTGTACTTGATATTTTTTACTTGCAGTCTTCTTGTTACTTGTTTAATTTAAATTAACAGAAATATAATGGAATAAATAATTAAACATGGAAAAATATTGATTACTCCCTTTTCTTAAGATGATTTTCATCTTTACCAGTCTTCTGTCTTTCAGTATTTCTCAAGTATGTAGTCAGTCTGAGATTCCGGCAACTTTTAAAATATAAAGCAGACTGAAAATATGTGCCACACTCCTTAAATAAACTGGCTTTCTTGTAGGAACATTTTAGGCATATCCCAGAGTGTCTCACAATGTTCTGTAGTCTTTAAGAAACATTTATATTGCTGTCAAAGATAGTGAAATACTAGTTATTATTGTGAAAAAGCACATTTTCACAAAATGTATAGATACCATAAAACTTGCATATTGAAGCAGTATCTGTTGAAGAAGTTGTACAGACAGAAAGGTGAATGAGTATCTGCTGTTAGTGCCTATGAATTTGACAGCTATTCAGGTATGGGGTTGTGTGGTGATCTACTTTCACAATATAACATGACAGGAAATTCAGATGCCTTAGATTTGAGGCCTGAAATTGCAGGATTTGGAATTCACATGTGGTATTCAGAGACAGAAGACGTTAAGTGAGTTAATGAAAGAGACTGTGCATAAAGTGGGTGTACAGGACTATGGGCTGTGCAGCCTTGGACCGAAATGCTGTCGGACTATTGCTCTTAGTTTATCTGGAGACGCCTCCCAATTTGGTTTCACACCTCACCTAGGAATTCAAACAGGCTGAATGTATCTTTGCCTTGCAGCACTGTTAAATTCATGTTCCTATAGCTGGAGTTTCTAAACTCAAAGTTATCTTTTTAAAGAAAACCCTGGCTGCTTAGTGGGGGAAATGGATGATTTCATGCAGTTTTTTAGTTAAAAGCATATTTCTATTGACTTAAAATATAAATCCTAAACCTGACAACACAGAATATTGTTAGATGCAATCAAAGAATTGCAAACAATATATTGTACTTGGGTTAAATTTAGGCCTGGCAGCCCTCCAGGATGAAATAATCCACATAGGATAATTTTAGAATGGGTAAAGATGGTCCCCAGTGCAGTTTCTGGGGTTTAGTGTGGAGGTACCATTTGTTGGAGCAGAAGGGTAATTAAGTTTTTGTTCCTCTTTGCTTGCACCAAGATGATTAGCAGGGGAACTCAAGCTTCTGAGTTTTGCAAGGCAGACACTTTTCCAATAAGAATTGAATTTGCTTATTTCAGACAGTCTGGTAAACAACCATCAGAGGACAACTTCTCTCAGCTGCTGTGTCAGGCTCACTGCAGTGTGGGCACACCATGCTCAGCTCTCTTAGTTACTCAGGTGAGTAGTTAGTTGGTAGGCAGATCAAACTGTTTACTCATTTGCAGTAATTCTACCTCCTTCTTTGAGATGCACTAGTCCCTCCTCCTCAAGGTGAAAATGAACTCAGTAACACTGTTTGTGGACATAGGTCATGTTAATTAATTTTCCTAGTGACTTTTGTTACTTCTGTAATACAATTTTTTTCCTTTCTGGGCATCTATTATCCTGCCAGTCTGCTACAAGCTTCCTACCCTATTAATGGGTGTTTTAACAGGAGGAAGTTAATAGGAATACACATTGAGTGTGAATTTACGTGTAACTAATTCACACTATTCTTGCTGGAGACACTTCAGTGTTAAAGGCAAAATAGCCTGTGGTACTTTCAAAGCAAAATTACTTGCTCCTAGCAAGACAAAGTGGCCTTAGTGGGAACTAGGGCAGCTAAGCTGCAGTGCTTGGAAATTTACACCCTAATTATCACAAATTAGCCTCTCCATCTGGGCCAGAACAAATATGTGAAGAATACTCCGAAGGTCCCAGTGCATTGCCTTCTCCTGCAGAATGAGCTCCATTGAATGCATATGTCCTGTTGGGTCATACTGAGATCATTGCAGTGGAAAACCTTTTTGCAGATTAAATTGGCAATAGTGCTTTCTGATTTTCAGTTACTTGAGTGTTCAAAACACTCCTCAGAAAGTAGCATACATATATATATATATGTAAGTTACAAGAGTGACTGATAGATCATTATCATGAATTGGAAATGCCATTACTGCTAAATGTCATCTTTGCTTCCATTTCCAGCCTGAGTCCTCTAGCTTGGCCGCCTTCAGCTTTGCTTATGTTAATTGTTTCAATGGGTACTGAATTATTGCCACTAATATGAATGCTTCAGAATCCAAAATAAGTACACATCTGAATACTTGCTGAAAAATATTTTTACTTCAGAAAACTGTACCCACAAAGAAAACCTGCCTGGAGTTAGTTTTATTTTGAGAGTTGCCTTACTTGCAATTCCAAAGCAAACTCATGCAAAATATGTTAGAAGAAAAAAAAAGGCTTAATTTCTATTATGTATTTTTTTCACAGCAGTTTTTAGGTCAACAATTTATACAATCCAGTCAGCAAGAAATACATATATAGTATCTACCTCTCGGAATCAATTAGCTGGCTGGTATCAAGGTAATGCATTAATATAAGGCTGTTGCAGGTTCAAGGTGAAGAGAGCTCAGTTTCTCTATAGAAGAACTAAATGCCTTGAAAAGAGAGTAAGACTCTGTGTGTGTGTGTGTGTGCGCGTGTGTGTGCGTGTGTGTGTGTGTGTGTGCAGTACTTGTGAGTCATGACAGTTTCTAAAAGGCTGTTTAACTTTCTGAAGCTGATGTGAGTCATTATTCTTTTCTCTGGTAATGACTAGTTGAGATCACATTTACCTCTTCCATTTCTCTAGTAATCTCTGAGACTAGTATTTCATTGATCTTCCAGTGAACAGCTGCTTCAGAGTTCTCAGTGACAAGTAAAGGCTTTAGGAAATAACACAAGATAGCTCCACTTGGAGAGCACAGATGACTAGAGCTGGCACCTGTTACTGCTCAGCCACTTTCGTCACATAAAAGTGAAAATTGGTTTAACAAAAGAAGACATCCCTTGTGCTAAGTGTTTAATGTAGGTAGAAAACATGCAGGACTTGGAAAAAGCCAACTCTGAATGACATAGAATAAAAATAAGTGCAACAAGGGTAGACTTTTTGCTTATGACATCACAAGCAGTGTTTCTCCTAACTGTTCCTAGAGTTAAGCTGAGTATTTCAGATGGTGTCCTGAGGATACTAAATATCTAGACCCAAACTTATCTGACCCTTATGGTTTAGGCAAGTTTAGTTAGACATTTCAAGCTAACAGAAAGGAAAACAATCAGAGAATGGGTCAGGTTGGAAGGGACCACAGCGGGTCATCTGATCCAACCTCCCTGCTCAGGCAGGGTCATCCCAGAGCAGGTTACTCAGAATTGTGTCCAGGTGGCTTTTAAGTATCTCAAGGGAAAGAGACTGTGCAACCTCTCAGGGCAACCTCTTTCAGTGTGTGGTCACTCATACAGTAAAGAAATACTTCCTCACGTGCAGGTGGAACTGCCTGTGCTCCACCTTCTGCCTGTTACCTCTTGTCCTCTTGCCTAGTATCAAGAAAAGAAGGCAGAACACAAATTAAGATGCTCATGTACAAAATGCACTAGAACCTCCAACCAGGATTTCAAAGCTTCTTTGTAAGAAATGGGTAAATTCCAGAGAATCACCTTATCTTGCTGGTTCTGCTTCAGACTGGAATATTTAATTTGATGTTAAAGCCAGGGTAGCTAGTGTATTAAAGGTTTATATTTAGAATAGGAATGATCTTGCAGCACAGTGTTCTCATGAGACTTCCTGCTGAACATGTTTCCCCTCTTCCATTGCCACCTCCAACTTTTTCTTCTGGTATTTTTCCAATTTACAATATGAATTCTTCAGTACTTGTTGTCAAATGCTAAAACAGTTTTTATAAGGGACTTTAGCTGAAGTGATTAGAAATTCTAAGTGATACAGAGTGATATAATCATTAGTTTTACTCCTACAGTTAAAAATATTCCTATTTATAGGGTTTTTATTTTCTCTGATTTAAAATGAGGCATATGTTTCAAAGTTATGAAAGCTTAGGGGATCAGTTTGGACAATCTTTGCTTAAATTCAGTGTTTGATAAGGAGTTCTGTCATTGATGTGCTAATAATACAAGTCTTGTTTTTTGGGCAACTGAGTTATTTTTTTCCCCCTTTAAACAGGGCTAAGTCAAAGCTAATACTAATTTATCAAGTTTGAGTACAAGGAGGTGGTGTTATCAGGGTCCTGAGCTGACAGCAACCAGTCTATTCATGTGCTGTATGTCTGCATGGTCTCTCCTTCCTTTTACATCACAGGTGTGCCCACCTCTCATGAAACTACATCAAAAACAACTTTACTGCATAAATACAGCCATAAATTATGTTTATGTATGCATTAGTCAACACTGTTATTTGTGCAGACCATATTGTAACTATTCATTTATGCTTGCAAGTTGAAAATGACTAAGACCATTAATTCTGTTAGAACACATATGTCAGTTTGGTGAAATACTGATTTTTTTTCTAAACTGTAGCAAAGACACCAGGGCTCGATTTACTGCACCAGATTGTTGTTTTCAGGACAGCAGGGATGAGCATTCAGTATCAGGCTCGGTACAAAGAGACAAAGAGGAAGAGCGTTTAGTTTAATAGGAGAGAATTTAATCAGACTCTGAGAAGGAGAACTGTTGAAGGGCATCATGTCTTTGTCTTTGTTCTGGCATCTCTGTTCAGGCTGATGGAGCCATGAGGTGTGATCTGATACAGCCTGCAATGGGGGGGGAGCACCAGCAGGGCTTGTAGATTAGCAGAGTATCACAAGCTCTGGGGTAGGGAAAAATTAAACATCTTCAAAATCAGAGGAACTTGGCCCAGAATATTGTTTCAGTGTTTGGACAAATGCAAATTGTCTTATTAACATAACTAGCTCTGCGGGATCTTCAGCTACTGATGAAGGATTTCTTATAGATTACTTATTCAGGAAATTTGTTATTCCCTTTTCATTCCTTTGATGGAATTCAGTTATTCGGAATTGATGAAGTTATAACCCACTCTCTCCCCAGCACAGACACAAATTAAATTCCTTCTTGGCAGGATCAAGCAATGTTAGCAAGAATTCCTTGTGTATAGTTTCCATGTATTGATTTGAAGCATATTAGGTAAAGTCAAAGGCAACTAAGACTGTTTTAGATATTCACTGTTAAAACCTTACTCTCTATTCCCTGCATGGTCTCTCATTTTTATATTGGGGCTTCCCCTCCAGACTAAAGGTCTTGAACAGTTCCCAAAAATGTTCTTAGGAAAAAAAAAGTAGATGTGTTACTTCACCAGTGGCTAAAAATCTTACTACTAGTTTATCGAAGGCTCCTGCCTTTCATTTATTTACTGGAAGGGCTTCATGCCTGGAAGAAGGTAACTTTTGAAAGGTGAACATGACTTGTGCTGTTGCTATGAATAATTAGGGTCTTTGGCTAATTCTAATACTTCTGAAAGTTTCACTCATAGTTATTAGAGAACTATTGAAATTAAGCAAATCCTTTCCCCATTCCATTTCACTTTAAAGTAGGACCTTTCCTGGAATTGCTTTTTTAACTTGCTTTTTGCTACTCTGTCCTGGAACTAAGAGCAGAGATCCTGTCTTTCTGGAGTGCAGAGTATCCTGTCAGACATTTCTGCACTGGTGAGGAAGGAGTCTTGATGAACTCCCTGGAGATAAAAGCTGAATTTGGAGGAGTTAAGAGAGTGGGAGGCAGTAGATGTACCAGGCTTAGACTATGAACTAGCAAGAAGATAAAGCAAATACAGGCTAATGGGAAAGAACTGTGCAGCAGAGGGACAGAGGAGGCTGGAGCAACAGAGCAGAAAAGCACAGCTTAGGAATTAAGGGGTTCAGTGATATCTGTGCTCACAAAATCGGTTCACTAACCCTGTAGATAATGCGAAAAGTCACAGATACCCTGATGGCAAACACTCTTGTATTTGCTAGCAAATTATCAGTGACATGAAGAGTCAAAATGTGTGTCATGCCTCTGTGGTGCTGGTTATCAAAGCACGGGACAGAACAGTTACTGAGTTCACTCAGTTCAGGTGAGTGATCTGAGCTGCAAGTCTGAAGCCCCAGTTTTGCCAGAGGCCATGATGGATGTAAGTGTGAGACTGTATAATTCTGATATTGGGTGGCAAGTGAATAGTAGAAGGAAAGCACTGTAGTGCTCTGAAGAGTCTTATTTTGCTATTTAGGAACATTTCTGTATTGCATATTAATCTATGCTTTTTAAAGTGGATTTCAATAATTAAACATGAATATTATAGCCAGGCAGGAACCTTAAAACTTGAACAGAGATGAATGTGAAGTTATGTACTAAGGAAGGGATCAGCCTGGAAATTATAAAGGCTGGGACCTGACAATTCTGCTGAAGATGACCTTAGACAGGCAGTGGAACAGGCTGCCCAGAGAGGATGGGCCATCTCTGTCCTCAGAGGTTTTCAAGACTTGGCCAGATGAAGCCCTGACAACAAGCTGACCTTGATTTGAAACTGCTGTGAGCAAGAGGTCAGATTGGAGACCTCCTGAGGTCCCTTTTGACATAAACTTTTCTATGATCCTATGATAATGTAGTTAAAATTTATTCATCCAGATCCTACAAAAAAAGGTGGGAACAGCTGGCTGTAAAATGAGATTATTGTCAGTGGGCTTGTGAACTATCACATTCCTGGTATCTGAAAATAAGACTTCATTAACAAAATGTCACTTGCCTTTATTATTGCAAAGGTAACCTTTTGCAAATGAACTGACCATACAGTGAGAGTCATTTCATCTGGAATCTGCAGATAATCTGAAATAATAACGCATAAGAGTATGAAATGCTTCTATTAATCTCTGTGGGATATTAGCAGTAAAGCCCAATGAGGGCAATTTGTATATAAGCATTGTGAATAATTTAGTATTACTTAAGGTTCACAAAAGAGAGAGTCAGATGTATTATTAAAAATACTCTATGAATGACAGTTCTCTCTCATAATTAATATAATGGCTTTTACTCTAGCAGGCACTCAGAAATATGTTATACTTAAAACTATGCATTGTAATAATAATATATGAATCCTAAAACATGAACTGCCTTGGCTGTGGGTGTATCATCACCTTGTTGGTGGACTTACGGGGATTTTAGCCTCTCACTTTAAGGACTACTGGCCCTATAAAGACTTGTCCTTTAGGTTTATACATTTGAGGTAATTATTTGGGAGTTGAAAGGACTCATTAGCAGTCCCTTCTCCTCTCTGATGCCATTCTATAAATTAGCCACTGGAAATTTCTTTCAGTATCTTCAAATTTGTTCATTATCTAGCACAAAAGGTCATTTCACATAAAATCAAGTGCTCCAAGACCTGCTAATGTAAGGACATCCTGAACTCATGAATCTATTAAATCTGTTCTCACAATCTATTTTCAAGATCGGATGTTGTTTGGTTTTGAGGGCCGTCTGTTGCTCACCAGATGTACTCTGTTGCTATTATTTATCTACTGACTGAATTTTTCTGGTCCCTTCATAGAGGTTCTCACAAGGTAAAAAGCCATTCTTAAGTTAAGAAATCCCAAATCATGTTTGTGCTTTGACCCGTGATCATGGTTGCATAGTGATAACTTTGAAAATTAGCACCTCAGTACTGCTCGTACAAAAGTAGCACCACCATCTATCCTCTTGTGATGGCTCTGTGTGAAATTGGGATCAGACTGTAGTACAACTGTATTTTCCAAAAAATATACATGATAAGGACAAATTCCTTCTGTTCACAAGCACCAGATCCAAACAGTGATAGCTGTAGCCAGGAAAGCAAGGCCTCTCACAGTCTTTTGTAAAACACATTTCTGCACAGGTTTTACAAACACACTCTCACGATCTGTTTGTGGGTACTGTGGGATACAACCCACAAAATCAGTTCATCTAAAACTTGTGCTAGGAAGTGTTATTGCTAAGCTTGAAGTACCTCGTGTGACTCATCAACAAATACATGTAAAAGGAATGGCCTCTGCTTAAAGATGAGAGGAGAGAATACAAACCATTTTTTAATCAATCTGAATATAATTTACTTTCCATTTCTTACTGACTTTCTACTTGGTCTGCATTTCCATTCCATGGTTCAGCTTTCTGACTAATTTTTGCTGTTGCATTCCCAGGTGTATGCCACTGAGTGAGAGCAACAGTCCCTTCTGGAAATGGCATGGGAATACCATGGAGGCAGGAAGAGCATTTGTGAGATTTTGAAGAGAGAAGAGTGAAACATGTGCTAAATCTGAGACTTTGGCTGTTAAAATGAGCTGAGGAACACCAGAGAGCAAGGATTACTGCATTGCCTAACAGACTGCTGCAGAGCCTCTGAGCCTTTTATTTCCAGTAATAAAAAAGAAATCCATGTGCATCTCAACATGTGGATGTAATTTTGTTTACCTGGGGAAAAGAAGTGTTAAAATAACAGTTTTTGAAAGCAACTGTTTTTCCTAAAGGACAAAAAAATACAGTCATATATATGAAATCTGTATCCTATACTGTGTATTTGTCACGTTAGCTTATTCCAGATCCCTTCAGCGGACAATGCTGCATCCTCAGCTCCCACACCCTCCATCCTGGTCTCTGTGACACACATTTAAAGGAGCACAGCTGGGTGCTGGACTGTAATTTGTCATGCATCTAGGATCATATCCATTAGTTTGTGTGAAAGTTAGGACCAAGACTATGGAAGTAGATGGGGAGCTAATAGACAGACTGGTGTTCCTAATAGACAGACTGGTGTTCCTGCTGTGTTCACAGGGTCCTAAACCATGGAGAAAACAGTCAGGCTCATCCATATTATTTTAGCCTTTTGCTTCATGATTTGCAGTAGTCTCATTCATAAATGACAAAGGAACAGCTCCCTGCTGTGAGGTCCTCATACCACAGGGAAATGTAATGGGTTTGTAACAAGATGGAGATAAGGGAGACTTTTTAGTGATTACTCAGACAAATCTCTGAGTATGAATCAGAGGTGTACTGAGGGAAGGGTGTATCTTTCCATCACTCTCCATCACTTAAACATCTGAGGATAGTTAAGGTATTCTCATGGTATTATGTAAGAAGAACTCAGTAAGACAAAAGTGTCCTAAATGCATCTTTATAGATTTTTTCCTTTCACTGTATGTTAGAAACTATTGTAATTTGACAGCCACTAGCAATGATTAATGGCTAGCAATATGGCTAGGGGCAACATATGTTCCAACATCAGTACCAGGAAAGACTGTGTGATCTTGGAAGTCTTTGGCTGTGGAACTGTCTCACAAAATGAAAAACAAGCATTTTGCCTGTGTGTTCAATGAAGAGCTCCAAATACATAGCTGGAATATAAATGAGGATGAGAGACAGTGAAAAACACCTTGGAGTGCGGTGCTAAACAGAGATTTAGTGGTTGTTTCCATTTCTGGCTTTTATGATAGCTAGAGTATATCCATATTTTTCATAGATATGTATATATATGTGCAGATGTATACCTGTAAGTGCCCCAGAAAGAAATGTTTTATTTTCATTTTCCTGGAAGCATCAGTTTTTCTGTGTTGAATCTTAACATAGGCAATATATATCTAGATATTAAAGTAACTACGGTTAAAATAAATGTGTTTTCAAATATGACTCCTGTACTTCACTTACTACTTTTTCAAAATGCGTAGTTATGAATAAACCATTTACTTCCACAAACATATAGTCTGCAGGATTTCAGATACAAAAAAATTTAAAAGGTCAGAGAATCACAGTGGCTTTACTGCATCCCTGTATGACACAAAGCTAATTACTACTTGCCATGTTCTGTCCCTCTTAATTAGAGCATCAGATCACACATTCATTCTGGAGCAGCTCAATTATGAAAGGTTAGATCCATCACTTTATTGCTGATTGGTTTATTAATTACTGGCCTTGACTCTTGAGTCAAATCAGCACTCTTTCCTCAGGATAAAAATGCAGATTATGTTAAAAGTAATATACCATACTTCTAAACAAAAATATATTGTAAACATTTAAAAAGAAAGCATCCACTGGACTTGGCTTTGATGGAATTACAGCTTCCTGTATGATGAAGTCTGACTTTCACAGGTAACCACTGGCAAATTTCTAAATATTTTTGTTACTGAACTGCCTTCAATGCATAAAAGGATAGAAAAAATTCTGTGAGGTGAAATTCTTTTTCAGTTTTGTAAGGATGTTTCAAATACATGGCTTTAATCCATGGTTGTCAAAAATATTTTTAAATGGGACTTCTGATGGTTCTGTGAAAATTTTTCGCTTGCAAACCTGCTGTATTGTGTCAGCTGATGTGCTCCAAAGAAGTGGAAGAACTTTTGATGGTAAATCTAAAACAGATCTCCTGTAGAAATGGCTAAGTTGTGTCTGGAGACACTATGGGTGGTGTCAAAGACAAGATACACAGGCAGGAGCTTATCCTTCCTTCCTTATTTTAAATGTGTAGCAAATATATTGCATATACCTGGATGCCAGCAAAGGCACTCTCACAGTTGGTGGCAGTTAAGAAAGGCTTGTCTTTCTTTACTCCTACAATGTCTTTTTCACCAAGAGGGAAAGGTGGACTGACTTCACTTTCCTGAGCTACTCTGCTGTGGTTCATTAGCTCTCGGGCTGGATTCCTGTCCTCTCCCTCTTCCTCAGAGGACGGACACACTAGCACTGGCCTCCCCACGGACCTGGGACACGTTTCATGGGATTTACCTGATCCTGAAAGGGAAAAAAACTAATTAAGAAACCCCCACCAAAGCCCATCAAGTTTAGACATATAATTATCTTCTCAGGATCTGGCCTGAACCGATCCCAGCCTACGCTTCTTCCTCTCACGCTGTCGTGACAGGATTTCAGTCAGAANTCCCGGCCGCGGGGACGTTGCGGGGTCGGGGCGGGCTTGGCGGAGCGGTGCGAGGGGGGCGGCGGTCGCCGCCCGGCCCCGCGGCGTGTGCGGCACTGCCCGGCCACTGCGCCGCGCCGGGATTTCGGGGGTCTCCGCTCTCCCGGCCGCCCGCCGGCACCTCCCGAGCGGCGAAGAGGGCTCGGAGGGCTCGCCCCGCCATGGCTTTCACCTTCGCCGCCTTCTGCTACATGCTGTCGCTGGTGCTCTGCGCCGCCCTCATCTTCTTCGCCATCTGGCATGTGAGTACCCCAGCCCCGCATCCCGCGCCCTCCCGCTGAAGGGGCTCCAGCCCCTGGTGCGGAGGGTCATGCCATGGGGGGAGCGGGCCGGCAGGACGGGCTGGCGCTGGGCGAGCAGCCCCTCGCCCGCGGGGCTGGGGAGATGCGTCCCGCGGCGGGAGCGGGCGCGTTCCGCGCTTCCCCCGCCTGTCGCCCCGGCAGCTGCGGTGCCAGGACGGACAGACCGCGCCATGAAACCTCTGCGTGGGTGACAGTGTTTGTTACACTTTCCTGAGCGTACAGACCGGTGGCCACGCGCCCGTGCCAGCCGGTTCCCGCTCCCGGGAAGCGCTCGCAGCCCCAGCGCTGCCCCAGCGCTGCGCTGAGGGCTCAGCTCAGCCGTGCCCGTGCCGCCAGCACCGGCTACGCTCAGACCTGGGGTCTTCCAGGTAAGAACATCTGCTTTTCTTGCCTGCGAATAGAGCGTTTTGAGGGAGAAACCACCCCATACATGCTGAAGCAGTAAGGTTGTTTTTCTTTCAGTAATTACTGCATTAATAACTTCTCAAAAAGTCGGGGTTGAATGTGAAACTCTCTCATCCTTCCAGTGCATGAGCTGGATGTTGGAGTCCACCCTCCTTAATTTTCCCGGAAGGTGTTGGTGCTCACTCCTCACTGTACACTGGGTGACTGTAGCAGGTGTAAGCACGGAACTTAGAAGGTGTTTATTTCCTCATTAGTGAAATTATTGTTACACGTAATTTGAAATTCTCTTGAACTTTTACATATTTTGGAATTATTTACACTGTATGTGTGCTACACAAATAACTCCATGCCATAAACATTCAGGATGGAAGAGGATAAGCTGAAAGAGGATAAGCCTCTACAGCTACCTGATGGAGTAAGATCTAAAAATCCTCCTTTAACTAACAAGCAAGGGAGATGCAGAATTTATTTGTATTGAAAGCAAAGCTGCTAACTTAGTTGTATTAGTACTATGAAACAGATTCTTCTGTCGTGAGAATGCCTTAACATTTAATTATTTTGTACTCTTAATGGGGCAGGAACAAGTTTTTTTTCTTATTAATGAAACCACAAAAGTGTGATGGTAATGCCAAGTACTGTAGTGATGTCAAGTACTGCAAGGCTGAGAAGGATCTCTAGCAGTCAGTTACTGCACTGCACTGAAACAAAGAAATAGTAAAATTTGGATGACTCTTCATGTTTTCTTTCCTCCTGTTCCACAAATCTTTAGATCCCCAAAAGTGAGAATTCTACAGCTTCTTCAAAGGTTTTAGAGTTAATAGTGTATTCTACTCTGAATCTCTAGCTACAAATTGAAAGGTTTTTATTACTGTAACAATTTTCATGATTGTTTTATATATTTGAAGTCTGTTACTGTGATCTCTTTTTCCTGGACTGAAGTTGTTGCCTGAAGACATACAGTACTGCAAGCAAATCTGGCAAATTATTCTTCCATAAATAAATGTAGTTGCTGCATATTTACTCTTAGTGAAACATTTTTACAACTTTCAGTCTATAAACTCGTGAGAGCAATCTCTTAGTACTAAAGCTCTGTAAGGAAACAAGGAAAGAAAACCTTTTGTCAAAATGCTCATGTTTATGCATTATCTGTTGAAAAATTGTTAGGAATTGAAATTGAAAATGGCTGTAAATGCTGTTCTATTGTAGTAGAGCAAGAATTGGTACCATCTTTTCTTATAAATAGATAATAATTCTATTAAAATACATGTCTTGAGAAGGAAGATTGTAGAACAACAGATTCAACACCCTGTCAGAATAAACTTTTAAGCTTACATGTTGTCCACATATACACATATAAAGGAGTTATTATCCTTTCTATAAGAATTGTAGTGTGGTTTCTTGTGTAACTTATGTATTGAGTCATTGAGGAGTTTTTTTTACCTTAAATATCTCAATTGTGAAAATCTTCACAAGAAACAAAACTCCTACTCCTTCCCTGTGGCTTGGCTTGATTTTTTTTCACTGTAATATACCTGTAGGGCACAGTAAATATACTGTAAATAGGTTGTCCTAGGGCAGTGAGGCATTTCAATAATTGTATTTTCCCATTGAAGTTGGTGGGGGTTTTTTGTTTGTTTGTTTATTTGGGTTTTTTTTTGGTGTTTGTTTGGGGTTTTTTTTAATAAACATATTTGGTTTAAACTGCCGATTAATCTGAGTGTCCCACCACTTTGAAAGATTTCTGAGGTTCTAAGACTGAATGAGAATTTATATTTTGTAAATTATTTTACAAGATAAGAAAAAACTGTAGCATCTAGTGATATTGTTCAAATCTGAAGCTGACTGAGATTTGGGCAGTTATCTGGAATTAACAGTGGATCAAAGAAAATTTCATTTTCTTCCTGCTGGCAAATCAGATGAATTATAATTTTCATTAATATTGATCTCATAGGTTCAATAAAAACTAATAGCAAAACAAGAGAGTAAAATGAGGATTTTTAGTTTTGGACACTGTGCTTTTCTGAAGCCTTTCTTCTAAGAAGTTAAAGACTCTATATGTCCCTGTGCTCCCTACTCCTTGGGAGCAGACAGAATGAAGCTGGTCAGAACATTTTAAAGGAACTGTAAATAAAATACATAAAGTGCTTCTGACATCTGGAACATGTAACAATTCTTTTTCCTGCCTCTGAATGATCTTGTATATGTAGCCACTGGTGTCTGTCATAATTTAAAAAAAACCAAAACAACCTCCCCCAAAATCAAATTAGATACTATCAGAAACATTTGTTTTAACTCTGCACAAGTATTATCTGAATGTGTTATTGGTGGAATTTCACTCATACATATTAAATGGAAGAAAAGGGCTGAAGATTATGTCTGCACCAATCACACAGTACCAACAGGACTCTCCGTGGCACAGGAATTGTTAAAGCATGTAGGTTGTTCAATGACCCCCATACATCAAGCTGTAATGTCACAGTGCCAGAAACATCATGGACAAGGGGATGTTTTCATAACACTTTCATGGGAAAGTACTAGAGAATTTAGTAGAGGACAGTGACCTTTCTGCTTTTTTTCTTGATTTGAGTATAAACACATCGCTTTTGCTGTAGAAACAGTTGCAATTGTGCTGGTTTAGTGGCTGAGGTGTCACTGAAATGTGTTTTGGTCAAAGTGTCCTCTCCAATGGACTAATGCAGCTGAGCACATTTTAGTGTGGTTGTGTGATACAACTAACAGCAGAATTTGGTTTACTAGGTACATAATTTCATATCCTTATTTCATCTTCTTGTAAACTCAAGAACAGTGTATGGTTTTCTTACTATCACAGACACTTTATTTCACTGCCCTCAGCTCTTGTTCTTCCTATATACATTTTTTTACTATCAGTTTTACTCCATTCCTAAACTATCTTGAACTAAAATTTAGCTTCCTGTTAACCTTTAACTGAGCTATGTCAAGTCTCTTTGAACTCCCAACAAGACTTGACACGCCATAATCATTTCTACTGTAGCTCCACTAAGTTGTGTCTGAAGTGAAGTTGAATGAAGTTGACAAAATTGTGGCTTATTTGTCCTCACTTACAATATGACATGCTTAGGAGGAATCCCACAGCACTATTCTCTTAAAGGGGGCCCGCGGCGTAGTGGAGAGCACTCCGGTCTCCGACTCCCAAGGTCGCGAGTTCGAGTCTCAGTACAGGTGTCCCCAGCAGTTCAATGCCTCCCTGCCATCCGATCCCTCGGATGCCAAGCAGGGTCAGCCCCAGTTAGTACCGGGTGCTGTAGATAGTCCTAAGGAGACTTCACTGTCACTGTCCAAGCTTGCTTGGCCGTGGCAAATGAACCTTAGGACTTAAATGGTGGGGCCAGTTCTGTGCACGCTGTGCCTCACCTAAAAAATCCCCTGCGCAGGCTCGGAGGGCACACGTGGAGTGAGCCCTTCCCAATTCTTCATTCGTGAAGATTGGCCATTATTATTATTATTCTCTTAAACATACTCTTTTGGGGTAATCTGAGTTCTTCCCTTTTTTGTGATATTTTAAGATGAAAATACTTGCTTTGAGATTTGCTATTTAAAGGAAAGCTTTAAGAAAAGAGCTTTTAAAAGGGTTCCACTTTATAATACCACAGTAAACCAATCCATAAATATCAAGAACATCTCTGCTTGGAAAAAAAAAAAGAATTTCTGTGGTGAGCCGTCTCTTTTTCAAGTCATAATCTTATCTGTGCATGTATGCGATTCCTTCACAACCACTGCTACTTAAAGACTACCAGAAATTAAGAGTACCGTGCCAGTGAAAAGACTGATGGTGCAGCCTGAGAAGTTGTACCATATTGAATGCTTTTTGGAGTATTTTGACATAATTGTGAGATGAATCCAGGAACAGGTCTTTGGCACGACAAAGTGTTGTGTGTGCTGAAGTTGATGGCAGCAATTTGGGCCAAGTATAAGAAGTATAAAAGAGCAGAACATGGAGCTTTTTTGTATTATGCCCCCCATACACACCCTATTTATCTTATGAAGTGTGATGCTGGTAAACTACCTTAATATGACTTTGGCCTCACTTAATAGTTACAAGTTCACAGGTATACTTAAAAACAGTGGGAGGCAGTGACTGAGCAGAGTAACATAGGCTAAAATTGACCTGTAGTTTTAAATCAAAGCACCCTTTTTTGCGAACATGAGGGAAACGAGTCCTCAGAATCTGTATTCAATGTTGTTTCTGCTAATGGCTTTGTGCATTACGTTTATCAGACAGCTTGAGTTATCTATGCCTTTTTTTCTTATTTGCTAAGTGTGAGTAATGGAGCTAAACTGCAAGTACTGCCTGTCACTTTATTTAACATCTATTCCTAAAATGACTTTGCCTTCTGACAGAAGGTGCTATTTACATAGAAGATATTGCCACTTCTGTTATTTTTCACTGTGCTGTCCTGGTGATGTGGACTGTATTTTATTAGTACTCACGTTTCAACAGCTTAGGTAAAAAATTCTAAAGCTCTCCAAGGGTTATGTATGTGGAATTTGGTTAAGTATTCTGACTTACTTAGGCATCCTCATGAAATTCTTGGACCAATTTTGAAGATACATAAAAGGTACACAAGAGAGTCCTTTGAGACTTGGATTGATAGGAAATTCAGTAGAGCAAAATCCTTTGGTCACAAACTATGTGCTGGTCTATCAATGTTCTCTATGTATCAATGTGTTATTGTTTCTATAACTTAGTTTTGGAGGATAGCTCTCTGCCTTACCTGAAACCAGGAACGAGATCTATGAGCTCACTCAAACCTGCGCTCCTCACCACTGAAGGCTCCCAGGCATCTTGATTTAACATCTTTACAATGCTTTAGAACATGTCTTGAAAAAGAAGTAATTTCCTCACAGGCTTGTGGTCAAGTTTGAATTTTCTTTCAGATATTGAAGTTCAGTACAGTTCTTTAATGAGTCATTAATGCCATTATCTGAGAAAGCTGGGTAATTACATGCTTAAAAATAAAATCAGATGAAGGCTTGATGAATGGGAGCACAAATGCTGTTACTGTATGTTATAGATATTTCTTGAAGACATCTTTTCTTCTCTAAGCGGCTAAGCACATTGTCCCTGAAGGTTTTATAGTCATGACAGTTTAAGGAATGTGTCTGATATTTCCACTCTTTTTAAAAACAGAGCACAACCAGATTGGTCTGGCTATAACATAGCTTGACAGTTCCCTTACAACTTTTCTTTCAGAAGTTTGTCTCATTAATACTGACAGTCAGATATTTGGCCAGGCAGCACAGACTGTGGAGCAAACTGTATCTTATATATTGGAAAAGAAGTGTATTTCAGTTTAGTTACCTTGTCATGCCTAAAAAATAATTAAAAAGATCATCGAAGTCTTGGGCTTTAACACAGACTTAAATGCTGTGGAAAGATTAAGTTGGATCTCTGTATATGCTCGAACTGTCATGATGAGATTTATTTGGAGAAAGGTTTTAAATTAAGTGTGTTTGCCACTGGCTGTAATTGCAGATGCTTCACTAGTCACAGTGACTGCATTATCTGTGTAAAATAAATTATTCTGTGGAGTCTCGTGCCTCCCACAATATGTGCAGAGAGCTATTTAAATGTTATTTGGTTGTCACACATCCAGTTTAGGATTTCACTTTAGGATTAGTTGGAAAATCTACTTACTAAAGGGATTTTATATCCAAATTGGTAAATAATGTATTCCTAGAGCTTTTTAAAAACTGCTATGCTTGTTAATAAGCAAGGCAATATAGCTGTCATATTTTATTAGACCATGAGTACAACTCTTAGATTGAGTCTGAGGCATAAATCTATTGCTTGTTACACATATTTGTTTATTTAGCCACCACATACTATGTCAAGTCACACTTAAAACATTGAATTCAATGCTCAGCCCCTGGCTTAGTGGATTTCCCTCACCTCAAAATAAATATCCTTTTAGCAAAATATTTTTCAAAAAGAGTAAGAAGCTCAGCAGATAATCAGAATGTTTTCCATACAGATAAAAAACATCTCTTTGGCCTGTTCCTCATCCTCAGTGCCTGTGACAAGCCATTCATTTCTAACCATTGTTGCTGCTGACAGCAGCAGGTGACCCTACCAAGCAATGGAACTAGGTCTCTCTTAAACTGTAATCTGGGGATACTGAGAGATTTAGTTTTCTGGAGGTAGTAGTTTGGAGAACACTTCCACTTTCTCTGGAAACAAAGTATGTCTCCCAGATGAAATAGGAATTAGGAATTATTCCCACTCTGAAAATAGTCACTTAAAGTCATAGGACAGAGTCAGCTGAGGAGGTAAAGGCAGAGGAATGTCAAATACTGTTTGATTTACTAGGTCAACTTAGTGTTTCACAGTTGGAAGTTCCCATTGAAAAAAATCAACCTGTGATCATGATGCTGTGTAGAGACCAAGATGCAATTTTATAAACAGAATGGTTCCTGTGTTCCTTGATAATAATTGCAATGTCATAAAAATCCAGTTCCTGTTAAAAGAAACAGTAAAACATTCATAGAATAATTTTGATTGGAAAGGATCTAAGAAATCATCTAGTCAAATCACTTCTTCTGGGCAGGCCTAATTTCACAGTTAAGCCAGGCTGCTCAAGTTCTCATCCAGATACCTTGTGAACTCTCCATGAGTGGAGATATGAAACACTACCTGGATGGACGAGGGGAGAGTGATGGATATTGTTTACCTTGAATTCAGCAAGGCTTTCAATACTGTCTCTCTCTCTCACAGCATCCTCACAGGCTAACTGAGTGACTGTGGACTGGATGAGTGGACAGTGAGGTAGATTTGGAACTGCCTGAGCAGCAGATCCCAGAGAGCCGTAATCAGTGGCAGGGGTCTAGTTGGGGGCCTGTCACTAGTGGCATCCCCCCAGGGTTCAGTATTGGGCCCAGTGTTGTTTAACTTATTCATCTGTGACTTGGATGAAGAGGCAGATGCCTCCTCAGCAAGTCTACTGACAACACGAAGCTGGGCAGAGTGGGCAATACCTCAGAGGGCTGTGCAGCCTTCAGATGCACCTCGACAGGCTGGAGAGGTGGGCAGAGAAGATCTGTCTGAAATTCGACAAAGCCAAGTGCAGAGTCCTGCACATGGAAAGGAGTAACCCCAGGCACCTGCACAAGCTAGAGGCCAATGTGCTGAAAAGCAGCTCTGTGGAGAAGGACCTGGAGGTCCTGGTGGAAAACAAGCTGTCCCTGAGGCAGCAGTGTGCCCTTGGCCAAGAAGGCCAATGGTATCCTGGGGTGCATTAGGAAGAGCATTGCCAGAAGGTCAAGGAAAGTGGTCCTGCCCCTCTACTCAGCCTTGGCAAGGCCATATTTGGAGTGGTGTGTCCAGTTCTTGGTTCCTCAGTATAAGAGAGACATGGAGCGCCCGGACCGGGTCCAGCAAAGGGCTATGATGATATTTAAGGACTGGAGCATCTCTCTTATGGGGAAAGGCTGAGGAAGCTGGGCCTGTTCAGCCTCAAAAAGAAGTGACTGAGAGGGCACCTTATTAATGTCTATAAGTATCTATAGAAGGATGGAGCTGGGCTCTGCTTGGTGGTGCCGAGCAAGAGGACAAGAGCCAACAGGCAGAAACAGATGCACAGGAAGTTCCACCTGAATATGAGGAAGAACTTCTCTCCTGTGCAGGTGACAGGTTGTAGAGTCTCTGTCACTGGAGATATTCAAGAACAGTCTGAACACAATCCTGTGCCATGTGCTCGGGGATGAGCCTGCTTGAGCTGGGAACTTGGACCAGATGACTCACTGTGTCCTTTCCAACCATATCCATTCTCTGATTCTCTGAGTCAACAACTTCTTTGGGAACTTGTTCCATCACTGTACTCCTTTTAAATTGAACATTGTTTCCCTTGCACACAGCTGCAATTTCTGTGATGCAGCTTCTGACTTTTATGTCTTGTCCTCTTGGTGCATGGCACTGAGAAATGTTTTGTGCTGACTTCTGTGAAACCCGCTCCAGGAAACTGAATGCAAGATCATGGAACAAATCTTCCTAGAAGCTATGCCAAGGCACATGGAAAATAAAGAAGCAGTTGGTGACAGGCAACATGGCTTTCCTAAGGCCAAATCATGTCTGAGAGATTTGGTGGCCTCCAGCAGGGTTACAGCATTGGTGGATGAGGGAACAGCAATGGATATCATCTCCCTGGACTTGTGCAAAGCATTTAATGCTGTCCCACAGCACATCCTTTTCTCTAAAGTGGAGAGACATGGATTTGATGGATGGACCATTCAGTGGATAAGGAATTGGCTGGAAGGTGGAGACCAGTGACAAGTGGTGCTCCTCAGGGGCTGATATTGGGACCGGCATTGTTAACCTCTGTTGGTGACAGGGACAGTGGGATCAAGTGTGCCCTCAGCAGGTTTAATGACACCAAGCTGTGTAGTGTGGTGGGCACACTGGAGAGAAGGGATGCCATCCAAAGGGACCTTGACAACTTGTCAGGTGGGCCTGTGTGACCCTCATGAGGTCCAACAAGGCCAAGTGCAAGGTCCTGCACCAGGGTCGGGGTTATCCCAAGCACAAATACAAGCAGAGTAGAGAATAGAAGAGAGTAGCCCTGAGGGGAAGGACTTGGGGATGTTTTTTGACAAGAAGCTCAGCCTGACCTGGCAGTGTGAACTTGCAAGCCATGAATCCAAATGTATCCTGGGCTGCATCAAAAGCAGCAGGTCAAGAGAGGTGATTCTCCCCCTCTACTTTGCAAGACCCCACTTTGAGTGCTGGATTCAGCCCTGGTATCCCCAGTGTAAGAAGAATGTGGACCTCTTGGAGTGGGTCCAGAGGAGTTTCACAAAGATGCTCAGGGGGCTGGAACACCCCTCCTGTGAAGACAGGCTGAGAGAATTGGGGTTGTTCAGCCTTGAGAAGAGGAGGCTTGAGTGAGATCTTACAGAACCTTCCAGTACCTGAAAACAGCCTCCAAGAAAGATGGAGAGGGACTTTTTGCAAGGACTTTTATAATGATAAAATGAGGAGGAATGGCCCTAAACTGACAGAGGAATGTCAATGCATTTTGTGAAGGCAGGACAAAAGTCTGTACATTTTTTTCCACTTCCAATTGAAACAGTATTACTATAAAGCAAGGATTTATTTTAGGCATGTCATTGTGAAAAGTTACATTAAAATCACAAAACATTTACAATGGAAGTAGGTTTTCTCAGCGAGATACTGCAGGAGTGCTGAACTTGCAGGTCCAGTTTTGACAATGTGAACACATGAAGCAGAACATAAGGGAGATGAGGAAATAAAGCCATCACTGAGTTGTCCCACAGTACACCGCTTGCAACTCTCTCACCAATGCAATAGGTCATGAAAAATCTGTGGGTTGGTTTTGTGTCCTTTAGTATTTCTATGCATTTGCGGGTCATATTGTACTCCAGCTGTCAAAGATAGGTTGTGTTTTGTTAAATACATCCCAAAGTTTAAGCACATTGCTGGAAGAACCAAAGCTTAAAATATTAAGGAGACCTACAGTAAAATGGTGAGAATTAGTAACATGTAGTCCTTGCAATTATCTCATAACAGACAGCGTGCAAGTGCCAGGCATTGTTGATACGAGCACCATTTTTAAAAATAGAATGACATTTGATTTTTTAAATGTATTTAAATGCCAGCCATCTTCATACTGTGTGTGAGTCATGGATTCAAGTGTTTAATTGTTTAGTCAATCTTCTGTTGCATTATTTTATAGCATTATGAGTTTGGGCTAAATAGTTCACATTGTATCACCATCTAAATAGAAACTGCTTTATACATTTACAGAATGGACATTTATAAGCAAACATAATGAAGGCTCCACTGAAATCAATTTGACTGCATGTGCTTCAGAGTTGTTCTTCCCTCAGCGTTACATAAACACTATTAGCAGATCCTTTAAAAAATTGATTTGCTGATCATCCAAGTGGCAGGCCTGTTTGGAGCTCGCTGAAATGTATCCTTATCCTTAATCGTGCTCCTGTAATTAAACTAAGGTGTTTCATAAGAATGTAGCTAAACAGATGAGGATGCTTTTGGGGCTGCTGTTATTTACTTTAAATTTTTAGATCATTTTCGCAGGGTCCTGTGTCCATTCTTTCCCCTTGCCCTCCTTCTGCAACCACAGTTACTTTGCTGCTGTGTTGCTTCCCCTTGCCTTAGCCCTGCAAACACAGCTGTGTGGCTGAAGGATGTTTTGTGTATGTGTGTGTGTACCTTGGCCTTGGAGTTATTTCCTCCAAGTTCTGCCTGGCCTCTTTTTAGGGAAAGAAAACTTGGGAAGCTCTTGTATCTGGTCATCCCTGCCTGATGCTGCCTGCTTTAGAAGAGTCCTTGCTCCATTGTTCTGCCTCTTGCTGGTCCAGCTGGGCTCCTGTTATGTCACTGGGAGGCAGGAAGCACAGATCCAGCAGGAGTTCTGCCTGCTCTAGGCTTCTTTCCAAGACAGCATTGGTAGGACTCCACTTTTGAGTGGGTAATGGGGAATAAAAATGGTGTGGGAAGCGGGAAAATGGGACTGTGGGAGGGAGGACTTCAGGGACAAAGATGTGAAGGAAAGAGGAAATGAGAGGAAGAAAGTCTATGTATAAGCAAGGGACTAACAAGAGATTAAGAACACAGCACTCTCATTTGGGAGGCAATTATTTGAGCAGAAAAGGCTGCCTGAATCCAGGAGGAATGGTTAATTCAGGTGATGGGCATTTTTGGACAGCCTGCGTAATGAGACTTCTGTGTGGGTATGGTGTAATATATGACATGTTTAAGAGATTTTTTAGTGACAGAACATAGATTCCTGCATGTGTTTCCTGGATTTTGGTGAATGTAAATAAATCACTGCTGGTAGGAACAGAGAACATAAGGGGCGGGGGGAGGGAGGGGGAAAGTAGCAGCAGCAACATGAAACCTGCGGGGAAATGTAAAGTGTGCATGTAGAAAAGGAATGTAATGCTTCTCCCAAGCATGTATCTGCATAACAGAAATTAAAAATGTCCAAATGATAGCTTATAGCAATATGTGGGAATCTTTGAAAGCTCAAGAAAAGAACAAATTGTGGTGTGGTGATAAGATTGGATACTTGCTTACAGAGAACACTAGCCAGCTGTCCAGGCTCTCACCCATGAATTGTATCTTATTGATACTGAAAAAAATCTCTTTTGGTCTCATTCTCTTACCTTCTTCTTTGGAGGAAATATTTTTTTCTAGTTGTATTTATGCTGGTACATTTCCCCCATCTGTTTACTACCCTTTCCCTGAGTTTATTTGGCAGGAACATCCTGTTTATTTCAAGCTTTGGAATTATCAGCTTTTTGCTGTTAAGTAATAGAAAAAGTGCTTCAGTTTGTTTAGATAATAACTTATAAAGATGGGAGCTTTGTGGCTTTAATGCATCTCTATCTTTCTCCTTGCATATCCCCCATACTGTAATTTTGATGAGAATAAAAAGACAGGTAGAAACATTGTATGGGAGCACATTGATTGACAGTGGGATAAATTAGAAATACCTTTTAATTCTGAGGAAAAACAAGGACAGAAGAATAAATCCTCTCACATCTATAGGTAGCCAGTCATATATTGTTTCTAGCCAGAATTAACCTGCTATTGGTCCAACATGACCAGACTACGATCCTTCTTCCTACTTTCTGCATCTTGTACTAAGTCTTCCACCTACTCATGTCTAGCCTGTCCCTGATTTGGTGTGGAAAATGCTGGATAGTGAAGAACTTGGCCTATACAAGTATAAGATGTACAAATCTGTGGTGATGCACCTGTGATATAGAGGTAGTGAGAAATATGTCTTAGTTGTTTAATTTCTTACTATGTTTTCTTAATTGAGTTGGAGTTTAGTATAAAGAGAAGCAAGGCCAAAGCAGTCCTCTGTCTTGTGCTGAAAGCAGAGTTCCCCAGCCTCTCCTGCACATGGATAGAAAATAGTGCTGCTTTCCTCTCCCCCTGTTTAGTCGAGAGATCTGCAAACCAGTTCATTTGCATTAGATATTCCCTGAATGAGCCACAAATCTGAGTCTGACATCTCCATTGTAAAGCTCAGATCCAAACTCCTGTAATTTCCGCTTGGCCCATTGAAGAGATCTAGACTAGGAGTAAAGATCTGGCCTAACTTGTTCATTCACTGGAAATGCTTGTTCATTTTATCTGTAGATGTGGTCTTTCTTTGCATCCTTTCCAGAAGAAAAAGCTGGTGCAAGAGTCTGTATGACATTTGCTAAAATGACCTTTGCTTAACCTTTGCTTTGATGAAGAGACTGGAGCATCTTTCTTATCAGGAGAGGCTGGAGGAGCTGGGCATGTTCAGCCTCACAAAGAGATGACTGAGAGGGGATCTTATCAATATCCATAGGTATCTAAAGGGGTGTGCCACAAAGATGGAGCTGAGCTCTTCTTGGTGGTGCCAAGCAATAGGAGTAGAGGCAAAACTGATGCACGGGAAGTTCCACCTGAATGTGAGGAAGAACTCCTTTAGTGGGCAGGTGACTGAGCACTGGAACCAATTGACCAGAGAGGTTGTGGAGTCTCCCTCACTGGGGATGTTCAAGCACTGTCTGGACACAATCCTGTGCCATGTGCTCTGGGGTGACCCTGTTTGAGCTGGTAGGTTGGACTGGATGCCTTATTTTGAGGGAAAAAACCAAAATGTTTACCAAAAAAGCAGAGGAGAGGGTTCCTCCACAATAATCATGTCACTCTTTATTAAATTTAAGAAAAAGAACTTTAATTAGAAAATGTCTATAAGAAGGATAACTATTCTTAACTACTATATACATACATACATATGTAGATATAGATATAACTGTAAACAGACCAGAGCAAACTACTCCCCCAGCACCAAAACTAAAAACCAAAAAGAACAACCCCCAAATGGTAGGTTCCTACTGGAACAGTTATATTTATGGACAGTGTCAGTGTCCCACCTCGGCTGGTTGCGAAGTGAATTCTCAGTCTTTTCCCAGTGAGTCAGAGGTGAGTGGTGAGCACTCACATGAACTCTCTCTCTCTCTCTTTGTCCTTTGTCTCAAATGAAGAAGGAAAAGCTGGGAGTGGAGGGATAGTGATAGTTCCCAGGAAGAAAAGGTCTGCAGCGTGTCCTGAAAGCAGCTGTGACTCCTCTTTCTCTCTCTCTCTCTCGGTTCGCTGCCATGGTGGGGTGGGCAGCTGCATCGTTGTGGGTGATGGTGAAGCTGGGGTGGCAACTGGGGCCGCAATGCCAAACCAGGAGAACAGCAGTGACCAGAAAAAAACCAGCTTACTCAACAGCAGCATTGAGGAGCAGGAGAACGGCTTCTCCCGACAGCAACACACATAGCTGCGGGGTTCAACCAGAGCTGTGGATGTCCCCCAAAACAAGAGAGACAGTGCAAACCCGCTCCCTGCCACACCTTCCCCCAGTCTGCCCCCCACCCAAAACCATCAAGCAGGAATTGGTAGCAGTTTGCCACTTCTTTTGTTAACTAATGGCATGGGGAATTAGTGGCAGGGAGAGAATTTTTCCTTTAACATCCCAAAACTACAACAGACCCATCCTGTGATTCTGTGATGCCCTTTCCTAGCTGGCTGAATGCGTGGCTGTGACCAGGAATTCTTTGCTTTTCAACTGCTGACTGTCAGATCAAGTTAGTATCTAACTAACAAGTGACAGCATTCCTGATAATGACATGCCAATTTGTTGTCACTGATGCTCTGTGAGTAACTCATCTTGGGGCTTTGGTGCTGAACCGAAGAAATCCAAAGCAGTTAGATACTGAAATGTTTCAAAAGTTTTGATCTTGTTATCTAAATAGAAAAACCTTGGTTTTTAATGAAGAATCCACAAAAAATACCCCATTGTATGCAGGAGGAGATGGCCAAATGCAGGAAGAGAATATTGGTGGTAAGCTTGTGTCAGAAGTACAGGCAGTGTGGGAGATTTATACACATTTCCATACTGTGACAGAGTTTCAACCTGTATTTCCTCCAGCCTACAAAGGCACACAGATTTTGTGCCGTTGGGGCTGGTGAGAAGCACTGTCAAATCCTCTGTTAGATTTTGTTGGTAGAAGGAGAAGGGCACTCATACAAGCACTTGGGGATGCCAACTTCATACCTGCTGCCTTTGATTCAGACTTTGACATTAGCATTATCATGACCCATAGAGTCTCCAGACACAGAGGAATGGCCTTACATTGTATGAAGTTTTGATATAGAAAAATAGAGTTCTTCTCTTGCCTCTGGAATCATAGAGTCATAGAATCGATTGGGTTGGAAAAGACCTCCAACATCATCAAGTCCAACCCTTGGTCCAACTCCAGTCCATTCACCAGATCATGGCACTCAGTGCCACGGCCAATCTGCGTTTAAAAACCTCCAGGGATGGTGAATCCACCACCTCTCTGGGCAGCCCATTCCAATGCCTGATTACTCTCTACAGAAAGAATTTTTTTCTGATATCCAAGTTATATTTCCCCTGGTAGAGCTTGAGCCCGTGCCCCCTTGTCCTATTGCTGAGTGCCTGGGAGAAGAGACCAACCCCCACCTGGCTACAACTTCCCTTCAGGTAGTTCTAGACAGTGCTGACGTCACCTCTGAGCCTCCTCTTCTCCAGGCTAAACAACCCCAGCTCCCTCAGCCTCTCCCCATTGGACTTGTGCTCCAGTCCCTTCACCAGCCTTGTTGCTCTTCTCTGGACCCACTCCAACCCCTCAATATCCTTCCTGAACTGAGGGGCCCAGAACTGAACACAATACTCAAGGTGTGGCCTCACGAACGCAGAGCACAGGGGAAGGATCACTGCCCTGGTCCTGCTGGCCACGCTATTTTTGATCCAGGCCAGGATCCCATTGGCCTTCTTGGCCACCTGGGCACACTGTTGGCTCATGTTGAGCTTCCTGTCAATTAGTACCCCCAGGTCCCTTTCTGCCTGGCTGCTTTCCATGAGTGAAATGTATATTTATGCATGGTAGCATGATACCAGCAGTGGAACTGGCACTGTCACCCATGTTTCAAAAAAATTAGTAACGTGATGACTTGGGTTCTCTTGTGAGAGAGAGAAGATACGATTTTTTAAGTCAGCTGAGGTAGGAGAATTATTTCTACCACACTGAATGTAATTAAACTTAAGTAATCCATTTCTAGACACATGCAAGCTTTTTTCTGTGCAGAACTATGTGGTGTATTCTCCAGTTTTGATGCTAATTGAAAATGTGGTGTTTTTTCTTAATATTGGTAACAACTGTTTGTGTCCCATGGATGGGTGAGTTGTGGGGTGTGTTTGATTCATGGAATACTACTACTACTTTCTGAATTGTTCTCCTGTACTGAATGCAGTAGTGTAAGGTTAAAAGAAAAAAATTGGGACAACAAATGATGAAATCCTTTGGGGAGGGAAGGAAGCATGGCAGTCTGGACTCACCTCAAAAATTCCTTCTCTACTTGAGGTCTGTTTTGAAATGTGTTCTAGCTGCAGGGAGGAAAACTATTAGCCCATTTAGAAACAGGCTCTGTATAGCTATATTAGCATCATCCCTCCTGCACAGTTTGCTACTTGTCTTCCTTCTCATAATAAAATGCAGTTTATATGTCTACAGATGATTTTTTTCTGGCTGGATTTCAGCTGGTCTAGACTGGAAGACAGTGAGTGGGTATAAAGTTGTGATACAGGCACAGGTAATCTTTGAACTGTCAGGGGAATCAGTGGGACATTTGTCTCTCTCCTGAAGGAGAGGGTTGACATTTCTCTGTTGAAGGAGAGGGTTGATATCTCAGTTTCAGGATGACTGGGAAAAATATTTCAGTGTCTGTGGTGAGCAAGTGAAATCTGTGACCAGAATCCTGTTGTTAGCCAGTAAAACTGTTTCACCTTGCAGTACGATGAAATTATTTTTAAAAGCCTGTTTCATAGCAGTTGTAGAAATCTCTCAATAAATGCTTGTCAAGTCATCCTTCTGGAAATGCTGTGTTCACAACAGAATTTTGCAGCTGCTGAGGTTTATTTAGTAGTTTTGTCAAAATTAATAAAGTAAATTCTTTACATTCAGAGATCAGGTTGCTTTTTCAAATTGTGGCCTACAGTGTTGCAATAACAACCGGTAACTCATGGAAATAGCAACTTTCCATTCAAAGCACTCAAAGCTCTGTACAATGTGGTTGTATTCCTGAAGGTCCATTTCTGTCCCTTTCACGATGTGGATGGAGGTTTTCATTCTTGTACAAATAGGTGGACTGTTTCAGTTGTTCGCCAAATAGTTATTCTTAGTGGTTTCTCTTGCACCATTCTGCAGGCTTGGAAATCTGATTTGGTGTAACTGATGCAGTAATACTGCTTTGTCCGTCTGTATAGGATTGGGAGGTTTTGTTTGTTTTATTTAATTTTCACTTCTAGAGTTTTTATTTATGCAGGGGAATACAGTGGTGTGACTATACCAATGCAGACAGGTAAGAGTGGGCTCACATCCTCTCAGCAAGAGATCTTTCCTCTGTGGATTTTCATCAATATTTAATTAGAGTAGTAGAATTATATCTCCCCATTTCTATAGGTAGATGGGAAATTGTTTGCATTGTGTTTGTAGAATGGAGATTATGCCTTTTTAAATTTGCATATTGGAGTTTCTTTTGGAAAAGTCTTTGAATCTGGCTTAAATGCTTAAGAAATTACAGTAAGATTTTCATGACTTAAGTTAGCTTAAGCTTCCAGTTACAGCCTAAAAAGTTTAAATCATGTTGGCATAAATGTAACATCCTTTTACAGTCAAAAGAACTTCAGTAAAAAGATGAAGACTGGGTGCTGAAGTGTGTGTTTGTTCAGCCCTGAATTGAGCCCCAAGAACTTCGATTGCATTAGCAATGTGTTTGGGTTTCTGAGTGGAGGGTTGTTTGAAGGTGGCAGCATGTGAAATTCAAGTTAAGTAGAGCAAGAAAATGCTGTACAATTGTTAGTGTGAAATCTGACAAACAGGAAGATTTTCTACCCTCGAGTGACATAAAACCATTTGCAATCTTAATCCAAAAAGTCTGTGCTTAAAACAGGGCTCTGCTCTAGAGATGAACAACAGTACAATAATCAGTGTACTGACAGTATTCTTTGTTTCTCCTTACATTTAATATGGTGCAGTAATCCAGAGACTTTGGTTCTTCTGCTACTGATTCTGTAAATAATTTAATTTCTTTGAGCTTCTTTTTTTTCCCTTGTATAGACAAATGGATATTATGTTTTCCTTGCATTTGTTAAGACCTTTATCGCCTTGAAGGGAGATTTAAGACTGTGAAGTATTGTTAGTTATTATTGGGTTTTATTAATATATGGTGAATTAGTAAGTGTAATATTCAGAATATTAAACACATTTGGAAGAGATAAGAGAATAAAGAAATACCATTCATCTCATTTTCTTCTCTGCTCTTTATTTACTGTAGTGTTAAAGTTCTCAAAAACCAGCATTTCAGATACACTGGCCTGGGAAGCCACAGCATTACATGGTGAGGTATGATGAAAGCCAAGGTTTGAGACCTTCTTCCTTTTTTAATAGGAGATGTTTAACAGGAGGATACAGACAAGGAATAAAACACAACAAAAAGGATAAAATTTTCTGGCTTTTGAGGCAGGTTGCCCATCCGTTCATACAATTTTGAATAATCTTCCATGCTTGGTAGCATGACCCAGATCAGGTCAACCAGAAGAGAAAGAGGAAAGTGAAACAGCCATCTTGAATAAATGTTCATCAACCACATAGCTAAATTTTCTGTCCATCTTAATTTTGTATCGTGATAAGAATTGGGTAGCAAAGGTTGTTCTCTCAGTTTGTCATTTTGTTGTTATCACCACTCTCTACATCTCTCTGTGGGCTCCCCTTACTCCATTGAGTCAAAGCAATCACTCCTCTTCCATTTCAGACCCTTTTTCCTTCTTACCTGAATGACCCTCTCACACATTTTGTCAATTGCTGCCTCTGCTCAACAAAATCCAGCAAAGGAACTCACCCAGCTTGTATCAACATGGTCCAGCCCGTGGTTCAGACATGATTTCCCAAGCACAGTAAATATGTCTATGCAGCAGTTGATAGGCTGGCATGAAGTTCAGGAGCACAGTCTGCTCCTAAACCAGTCCACCTTCTGTCCATGTGCTGGCTTACAGATGGCCTGTGAACTGCTCCCATGGGCACTGTGAAAGCTCCATCTGACAGTGGAGGGGGAGACAAATTGTTTAAATGAACCATTAAAGACAGTTCCTTCAAGATGGGATTGTGGTGCACTGACAGGGTGGTGGCGAGGAAGCATATGTTAGGTGTTACTGTTCTGTTCTGTGGTTAGTGTGGTTTTCATCAAGTTCTGTTTTATCTTATCTTTGCTGAGATGCCTATAAGCAATAATATCCAACTTCTTTGCTGTCACTGTATTCACACCCACACCAACTTCACTGCCACCCTAAAACATCACATTCTCAATTAAAATATGTTTCTGTAAGAGCTCAGTGATTAAAAAAAAAGTGTCTTCACTAAAAATGAGATATCATAGCTCATTTCTAGCATTAAGCATTAAGTAAAATTTTCATTTTGATGGGTACACAAGCATAGGAAGTAAACAAAATTCAGGTACAATCTTTGAATACTTCATTATTCAAAGCTGTTGTGGTTTGGAGAGATAAGCACAGAGAGTGCAGGTAACAAAAACAAATTTTATAAATACCATTGCAATTGAAGCGAACTGTCATCATAATCTTGTTGATTCAGTATGTGTTTAAACTGGGGCAAATTCCTTGCTGACTTACACTTGGAGTTCTGAGATTTGCAGATGGTGTGAATCACCAGAGACTGCAACCAGTATTTTTACAGACCCTTCATTTTATTAGGTGGAAAACACGCACAAGTGCACTGCTGTCAACAGCAAAAAGCATGGCTAGGGCAGTGGCAGAACAAACTTCCTGCAATGATTTGCAATGTGGATGCGCAGAGAAAATTCCTCAAGGTAGAGGGTAGTGCAAGATCTGTTGGTCATTAAATCCCTGTTCTGTTTCTGCACTAATTATAAAAATTACTGCTAAACATGATGTACTTTTATTTTTTTTCTGATACAGCTTTGCAAACATACAGATAAACTTAGTGGTTTGTGGGTTTTTACTCCAAGTTTCTAAATATATATCAGATTAAGCCTTGTACAACATTAATATTTACTAATAGAAATAAATTTCTTCTCTGCGTAAGATCAGTCCCTGGCACGTGTTTCCAAAATTCTGGCTGCTTAGCTATCTGTTCAGCTTTGTGACTAGAGGTTGGTCATCTTTCTTTGGAACAGTCTGCTTATAGTGGAGCCTTTTGAGAGATGGGGTAGCTGATATCCATGTGTAGTCTTAATTGCCACCCGGGATCAAATTAGATTGGATAACTAAAAGATATTGAATGCTTTATGAAATACATTCTTTTAAAGAGGTGAAATTATGACAATGACAATTCACAGGGTGAAATTCCCTGACTGGGATCTATTATATTGTTTGCCTTGAAATGAACTACTCTGTCAAGATGCTGATAAGTGCACAGTTACACAGCGTGTTGTGAGCAACCACCAATCTTAAGATGCTGCAGCTTTGTTTCCATTGTTTCTCAGTGGTGGTTTTGGAATTAGGACACCCAACATTGTGAGATTTAAAACAAAACAATACAGAAAAACGCAAAACAAAACTGGAAAACAAACCAACCCACCGACCAAACAAAAAAACAGGAAAAAACATGTCACCAAAACACATGAAGTATATATTCCCTCTAATTGTGAGCCTGCCTAATGTTACACTTTAAAGCTTTTCACTCTTACTGAAAAATAAGAAATAAGAATGTGTTTGTTCATAAATTAAATTCATGCCATCACTAAATTTCTTTCCAGAGATTTAAAAAAAGGAACTTTTTTGAAATACAATTATGAGAATTGAGGGGGATTTATTTTTGTCAGCCTCTTTCCAGAGAGACACCAAAACTTTTATTGAAGAAACTTTCCTCAGATCATGTGTGCTTGATACCAGACCTCAGTCTCCTTCAAATGTGGCAGAAACGTCTCTTAACAATGTCATTATTTGCAGACATCTCAAAAAGTTATTAGATTATTGTATTTACACTTAATGTTTTCATGAAAACAATGTGCTTAATACTATCAGATCTATGTCAGGGCACTCAGATAGATATACTGAAAGCATAACATTAATTGTGTGTCACCAAATAGAGAATACAGGATTTTGTCTAGAGAGTTGGGAATGCTGTGAAAGAAATAAATAAATAGAGAAAGGAAATCTAAAAGTGTAGTATATTTCAGGCTAACCTCTTTTCCAAACTGTCTTTTAGAATTTCTTCAAGACTTACCTGTTCTAGTCAAGGCTAGCTCACAGAGCCCTGCCTTAGCAACTTCGCCTTTCAGAGCAGCCAAATGAGGCTTTTCTGAGCTTCTTGAAGGGGGTCTGTCTTATGATTTCAGTATTCAGATTCCCCATATTTTTGTCTCAGACCAGTCTTTCCTCACAGCATGAAATGCATCTTGTACTGGCTGACATTTTGTGACATTCTCAAACTCCTTTTTGCTCTTACTGAGTACCAAACGGAAGACGGATCTCTACACTTACAATGGAGAAAAAGCTGCAACCACTGTACATTAATAAAACTGGCTGTCACTCAAAGCTCCTAACAATTTTATTTCTCAAAGTTACATCTGTAAATACCAGTGCAGTGAGGCAAAGAGAACTTTAGGGACTCCTGAAGTAAATCAGTGGCACAGCCATGAACAGACAGCTCTCTTACCTGTTCCAGGGCTGTCCTTCTCCCTTTCTGTCAGTGTTGTCAGTGCTGAAGTTGACATCTACTTACAACAAGGTACCTAATTCCATGTGTGCCCAATTTGCACAGTTCTAACCCTCTTAGCAGTTGGTCCAGTTTGAGAACAAGAAGAACTGCTCAAGAAGTGTTAAATATAGAGGTGTTGTGAGCCTTACCCTTCACAAATGTACTCCAAGCCTCTCCCACTTTCTGTTATTTGCTCTTTTACCATTGCAGGTCTAATTCCTAACTTGTAGAGATCTTGCACCCATGAGGAGAAAGACTTCACTTAGAATCACATTTTATAGTCCCCTTTGTGTTTTATTCTGCTGCTTTGACTTGTCATAGCTGAATAAATTGAATTCTGTAGAGCGCTCTTGTAAAATGCCACACTTTTGATTTTTAAATGTGCTTCAGTGTGATGAATGCAGCGTTAGAGTGGGATGTGGAGTAGTGCTTAAATTTGTGGATTGTAGCTCTAGGCTTTATTCTCAAGCCTCTAGTCAGGTTATTATATTATTCATGGATAGGCCATTTTCAGGATTTCCACTCCTGCGTTCCATATCTGTAAAATGAATGTGTTTTACCTGTGCAGCAGGTCTGTGTTGACACCCAGCTGGTTCTTTTCTGAACAGCTAGGCTGCAGCATGCTATAGCATGTCATAGAATGGCTGTTGCACTCGTACACTGATTACTCGACCGCTACCTTTTACTTCCATGATCTCTTTATTGAGAATGGAGACTTTGGATTGTAAATTATCCAAAAAGGAGTCATTGTTTTAACATGCAAACATAAAGTGTGCTGATTTAAAGGTAAACAAGCAGGAGAAACAAACCCAACACAAAAGAGATTATAAGTCAGAGTTATAATTTAATAAAAAGATTACAATAAATGCAATTGCACAAAGAGAAAATGGTTTGAACCCACAAACCCCAGAAGTGTAACCCAGCACCCTGGGGCACAAACAGAATGGTGTCTGTTGGCCCCTGTGCTGAGCCCCACGTGATTCCCCCGAGTCCAAAGTAAAAAGAAGGGAGAGAAAAAAACCTGTTGGTGAGGATGATGGTCACAGTCCAGTCAAGATTCTGGTCCTTCTCTGGATCAAACAAATGGTACCAGAAGTCCCCAAACCCCAAAATTATATCCTCTCAGGTCCAGGTGGGACTGCCCAGTACCTCCCCCAGGGCGGGGAGTTATACAATGGGTGATCTCACTCTGTGGGTCATGGGGTATTTGGAATCATTGATGGCCCATTAGCAGACCTGACACCTCAGGCTGGGTGTGGAGGTGCTAACGACTTCCTGGAAGGGAGTTATCACAGCTCTTATCTCACAGGTGTCTTTCACAGCCAGCTCACAGTGTGAGGGGTCGTGTGTGCCCTGGGCAGCTGCTGCAAATGGTCCATTGTTAACAGTTCATGGGAAATGAATAGAGGGGGTACAACACACAGCTTTGGTCACACCCACACAGTGATAAACTGGTCTCGCCTTGCTGAACTAGGACATAAAGTTAACAACATGCTTTGAGATCTTTGAATGAACTATGATGAGGATTATTACAGCTGTTTTCTTTCCAATAAAACACTTTCAAATGGTATTATTTTTATAGCCACTTTTATCTGCTCTGCTTTAAAAGGACCAGTAATTACAAGTGTGTCTCAATCCATCTGTTAATGCAGGAAACTGAAGGACCTGAGTAAAAGATATCTCTCCATTAGTGAGGTCTGCCAGAATACAGGAAGGGCATGTTTGCTTTAGAATAGTTTGCCTTTTAAGGAGTTATTTGCTAATGAATTGCAGCTGAATAACAGTAAAGCTGATACTGATTCAGAATTAATATCTGAAGTAGGTTTGAGAACTAGTAAAAATGGGCCGTTTATGTATTAAACTGGGAGCAGCATCGGTGATCCAGCTCGGTGTTTTAGGTAGCTAATGACTTTTTCCTTCAAATTTGGAGATGTATTTGTTTGTGAAATAGTTTTATGCCATGTGGAAATTTGAGAAAAGAGTTCTAGCTGATATAAGGGAAGGAATATGGATAGTAACAATGCTGAAAAGTTACAGGTAGGATTCCACAGAGAGACAGATTAATGAGTTCTAGATTTTGTTTTGTTTTAACTACTTAATTCTGAGGGCAGGGAGAGGGGGGAGGGGGGGATGTTGGGGAAGCTCTTTCCCCATATTTTCTCTGGAAAGCAAGGAAGGGAGGCCGTGCATCTAACTAGTCCCTAAGGGAAAATAAGTGTTTAAATGAGGGTTCACTACAATATTTGAAAAAAATTGTGTTTCAGATAATCGCCTTTGATGAACTTCGGACAGACTTCAAGAGCCCGATTGATCAGTGCAACCCAGCCCACGCAGTGAGTACAGCCAGGGCTCTGCTGAGCAGGAGCTGCCCAGGAATGGGGGAGGCACTGAGCTGGCAGGGAGTATGAGTGAAATTCATATCGTGTTCCTTGTGAAATCAACTGTGGTTTGGAAAATTGATTTATTGGGCTAGTCTTAGGAAGCCAGATGGCGACGTTTTGTGGTAATGGCTTTCCTTTTTGCTGAAGGGTGCAGGAAAATAATTTGGAAATCCAAAACCTGAAGGACATATAATGTGATGCTAATGATTTATTTTTTACCTTTCCATTCTGTTGCACAAGTTTTCCATTCTGAAATAGTTTGCCTCCTCTGTGTCCAAGCATGGGATGTCCATCTTTTCCCACACTTGCCTGTATCAATGAGTGAAAAGCTTGTGTGGATTTGATAAGAGGCAGATTCCTGGACCTCTGTCCACAGCAGGGCTCTAAATGTTCCTGTAAATATCATATTCTGCTGCTTCTGCTATGGAAAAGGTTAAATACCACCCTGGGATTGTAAACTCAGTTCTAACTAATGAACCAAAAACGCAGCCTAGATTTAAGCATTTCAAAATTCCTCTGTTAAGTAAAGCTGTAATCTAGGTTGATTTAGCAGATCACAGTTAAATAGTTTGTACTACTAGAACTGAGAGCAGAACTTGGCTCCCCATCATCTCACTGGGAATTACAATGATTTTGACAGGTGTTGTATTTGATTTCTACAGGATATCAAGTTACTGAATTGCCTGCAAATGATAATCATATTCAATAGTTAGTGCTTTGCTATTTAACCTTGTTTCATAACTCAGCAGAGGATTTGTGGTACTGCTTAGACCACTGATGATTTTAAGCATAAACTTTACAAGAATCTTAGAATAAGAAGGCTTTTTTTACTGTTCACTAATGCATAATCAAAGAATGAGACTGGAAGGAAGGAGTTATATGAAGAAATCTTGTAGAGGACTTAGGTGGATATAATCTGGTTTTGAATTTACTGGAAGTAATCTGATTTTGAATTCACTTTATCTGTTTTTACTTCCCATCTTGGGAACTGCACATAAGAAATGTGTATTTATATGTACCAGATATTTGTTGTATCTTTGTTCAAGTGTGATTTCCTTTTTCCCCTATACATAGTTGCTTGTGCCCATATTCCATTTACGTAGTGGGGTAGTTTTCTTTATTGCACAGTAAGAGTGTCTGGTGTTTACCCATATATCTTCCACAATGTTTTCATGGCAGATGGTGAAGCCTTTTTGACAAGAGGAGGCTGAATTAAAGAGAAATCAGAGGCAAAAACAATGGCAGTACTGAGAATTTAATTCAAATTTCCTGGTTTGCTTGCTATTACCTACAGATCAGAGACAGACTTCCTACTCTTCCAAGGTCAGCTGTAGTTAGGAGTCTATTTAGAGGGAATTGAGAGGCCTATTTTTCCCCTCACCACTCAATCTCCTTCTAAAGGCAAGTGAGCTTTCTGCAGCTTCACAGCCATGTCCACACACATCCATTCTCATGTTTGCAACTGTGAGTTGAAAATTTCTGAATCTCTTTTAGCTCAGAGGCACCAAAAAGGGGCACAGTATTTTTCTGGTGCCTATCAAGCTGCCACAGCCTCAATGCCTTTCCAAAATGACACTTTTTAAAAAAACATCTTAAACTTGGGGACAGGAAAGCAAAAGAGACTTTTCTTTGGAGAATAGAAATAAACCTCTAAGTTACAGCAAATTTAAAACATTTAAAAAGTGAAAAACTTCAGGAGATTTGGCTTCTCACATTGGTGTAGTACAAAATAGTTCATGGTTTGGTGCATTTTTTCCAATGTCTAAGTGAAAATATTATCAGATAGTCCTTTAAGGACAACAAAACCACCTTGCCTTCTGCAGTGCAACCAACAGTGGAATGCTCCGCAGTAACACCAGTGATGGGGTTATGCAGTGAAATTCAGTTGTGTTGCTGAGTTTCTTGTTATGAGCCACTTAAAAGAAAACCTGTCTTTGATTTTTCTTCTTTCTGTGGGTTGAATTTAAAGCATCTTTTGAGTCACAGTGCTTAATTGCAGTGATTTTCAGTATTTATGAATGCATCTGTTGTTTAAAGTGGCATTTCTAGGACATTTCAGATATTTTTCCATAGTGAGTTAAATTCTAATGTCACATGTTGAGGAGTCATCCTGGTGATAGAGGAAGAGCTGCCCTACAAACTTCACAGTTGTTTTTCCCATTCAGAATTATCTTGAAGCCAGATGTTGGGTACCTGAAAGCGCAAGACCAAGTCTCTGGGGTATAGATTGGCACAGCTGGGTAGAGCCCCAAATGCTGACTTAAAAACAGTTTCAGCCTCTGGCTCAGGGTTAAAGGATTTGAATCCCCAGCTGATATTGCTACATGCAGTAACAGATGAAAAAATAACTTATTGGGGGTTTGAAATGGGTCAATCATTTGACTCGCAAGCAGTAGGAAAGGAGTCGGTGCTATCATTTCAGATTAACAACATATATTGCTTCACTGTGGCCATTACTTAGAACATTGGCCCCTTGTAATTGTAATATATTGTCTTAATTTACAACAGCAGCTAATCTCCTGCCTTTCCTCCCCTATTTCTTCCCAGAGAGAGCGGCTGAGAAATATTGAGCGGATTTGCTTCCTCCTGCGAAAGGTGAGCATAAACGAGCCGGGGATTTGAGTGGGTTGTGAGAATTAAGTCCATCCAGTGGTGACGTGCATTTATTTTCTCTTTGATCCTCACACTCTGCTGATGAAAGGCTGGATTCTACTGAGAAGTGAAAGTCATGATGACTTTGTAAGGACAGAGAAAGGCAAATTATAAAAGGTTGACATAATAGAGGATGTCTGGATAAGAACTGAACTTCAGAACATCAGTCCATTCATTCTGGAACAAGAGTTTTGAAGGTTTTGCAGTTGCAGCTTGAGGTTCTTTTATAGTCCTATAAAACTGCTGATACTGTAGTAGTACAGGCTTTAAAAATACCCTTTTCTTGAACAGTGGCTTACCATTGGATAAGCTGAATATTTTTATTAGTTACATGTTTAATATTTAAGGTTTCTGCTTGATGGAATAGAAAAGTCATATAGTACGTATTTTAACTTGACACAAGTGAGGTGCTGAATGCCTCAGTTCCTGAGGGATTTGAAGGAGCTGATAATGTGTAGGTTACTTATCTGTGGCTTCAAAGAGCATTTTCATTAACAATATTTATTCTCCTGATTCTGTCCCACTGAAGTCAAAACAATCATAGATCTAAACTATTTTATTCTGTATATTCAAGTTTCTATAGTGTTCTGCAGAGTAGTAATGGAGCTATCTTAATTATTCTGCATTTTTGCTTAAAAAAGTCATCACTGAAATGTGTAGTGCTGACTGTACCCTAATCAAGCTAAGAACTAAACTGGTTTTAAGGTACTTAGAGGTTTTGGGAAACCCAGTGCTAGGGATTGGGATGATCCAGAGGCACAACTGTGACATCACAACTGTGATGCAAAATCTATGAGTTGTCATTCTCTGATCAGTCAGAACCTGAGTCATATCTGTTTGGCCCCATTATGAACTTGTAACTGTTAGGATATATTTACTAGACCTGTTTATGACACTTGGGATACAAAAATAAGAGAAAACACTTACCACCAATAGCTTTCCATTTTATCAAATAGGCAGCCAGCCAGTTTCAAGCTGTGTCCCAGTTTCCTGGACATAAAGCAACTGCTGAGTGGTAATGTGTTAATATATGTGAGCCCCATGGGAATGCCTTGCCTGCATCAGTGTTTAATTTTTATTGAGTCTCAGCCTTGTTGTGAACCACAAAATGGAGCATTTTGGCTAATTGCAGACTCTGTATTCATAAGGGATTGGCTTGCTTCTGGTCCACTTAAACAGTTTGTTAATTCAGCCTCTTCTTCAAAGTTCTTTGGGGACAGATTTGTTTTAATTGAGAGATTATATGCAAGAAGAGGAAAGTGCAGTAACTAAAGAGATTTGTAGTCTTCAAATCTGACAATCACTAAAAATAGCTGCAGTTTATGTAGGAGTCATTGTTGAGGAAAACCCTGGAAAAACAATACAGAATTGAGTACCAGCTATATTGATACAGGAAAATAGCAGTTAGGATGCTTCCAGCAAGCACTAAATATATCCCTCAATATAACATTGTGTGGCTTTAGGGTCTGTATCTCTGTATGAAACAACAACATACCTGTTTTCTTATGTCTTGAAGTCAAGTTATTCTTTTAAAGTGCTTTGACAGTAGAACTTTATTCTCCAAATCTGATGTAAATTTGTTTCTTCAGGGTTATGGGTGGGCTATAAAAATATGTTCAGTTTCATTATATGCTGGTTTTACAAGGGGTTCTTGGGAATTGTTAAATGGGCATCATACAATACATCATATAAATCTGATCCAAGTGGGCGTGGGCAAAGACTTGCTTAGGGACAGATTTTCAGTTTTATCTCCGAAATACTTGAAAAAGTTCGTTGACAAATTGTGACCAGGTATGTGATATTTCACCAGATATTATATAACTTACATTTTCCAAAATAGAATGGAAGTTGTAATTGTTCTATAGCCAGGCATTTTCTGATGTTTGGTTTGGGAGAAGTGTTTCTCCATCACTAAAACAAATAGGGATTGTGTAAAGCAGATATATGATGTTGGCCTGTGTACATGCATGTACATAGGGGGCCCGTTTTCATGGTGCTATAGAAATAGATAAGCCTAAGTTTTCTGGTTACTGGAGAATGATTATGTAAAAAGAAACTATTAATTTTGTTTAGTTATGGTTAATTCTCGTCTATTCTGAAATAAATGAGAAGGCTTATTTTCTGAAGCCAGCACAAAATAAGGTTCTCTCAGGATGCAGATAATTTTATTCAGTGATGTGTGTTGGGGGCTTTGTAGTATAGATTTGTGTTCTTGTGCTGTCAACTGTTGACTATTCCAATATGTGGACATTGGTTGTCTCACAAGTGCTGGGTGGCTCACACAGGACACACACCAGTATCAGTGGATGCTGGGCAGCCTCTCTGCTGTTCTTCTTTTGCTAATTGCCTTTGTTTCTCTAAGGCAGTGATTCCATGACACATCACACTGCTGTACAGAGGGACACAAACTTAGCAATGAGCTGTGCTGAGCAGTGGAAGCAGAGCAGTGTAACAGCAGGACAGGCTTCTTGGGCTCATCAGCCTGCTGAGAAGTGTGATAGCTGAGGTGTGTCTGTGAGCTCTACCATAGTTTTTATGATTAAATGTTTTGGTGGGGCTATTAAAATATATTCAGCTAATGATGACAGCAATATTGTATAATTGTAGTCGCAGTTGTATTTCAAGAAATCTGTCTACAAGACTGATTCCTGATTAGATGCTTATTTTAGCATTAAGCACAATTAGGCATTTCCTAGGTTAAAACACAGTATATTTCATCAATTAACCACTGTAATATTATTACTTTACCTATGAGGAAATTTAAATTAATTTTTATTAGCTTATGCATCCTAATTTTTGACTTTATTTGACAAATCCTTACTAAGGAGGAGAGTTGGTTGAACTTGTTTCTTGCTCAGCAAACACATTTCAGATTTCAGTTTGCTCATGCCAAGCACTGCTGAGCAATAGGTGACCCTTCTCCAATTACCAGCAAACATTTTTTTTAAACTCCATTAAGCTAAAGTAAGAGTGATCTGTGAGCACCAGAACTGGAACTAGAACTTAACTGGGAGGAAGCTGATTGAAGTAAAAGACAGACTTTTATTTATTTTCTGACTGTAGTAGAGTGTTTTACTTAAGTTATGCCTAAAATTCCTAAAACTGCAAGTGTAAGAAAATATTGTACCAAGCTCAATCCTTTTTCTTGATTTTATTTGAGGAGCTTGGCTATTTTTTTTGTTCCTTTTTTTTTTTTGCAAGTCCTGAATGGATGATTGGAAGAGAGTAAATTCAGCAAGAAATCTAACCAGAGGCAAGGTGACATTAATCTCAAAGATGTTCCAGATGAACTTGAACTGTCTTGAAAAATACAAACAAATATACAGACAAAAAACCCTGCAGGGACAACTTCGGAGTAACCAAACTTGGCCTGTTCAGCACTCAGCACTAGCAGGAGCACAGCAGACAGTGAAGCAGGAGCTGGGGCGTTACAAAAAAACAAAGCAAGTCAAACTTAAAAAACTCTTCACCTATTCTTTCTTGAAGAAAGTTTTAATGTTTTATTTAGGAGATCATGGAGGTGACAGTGTTTGGTCTGTTCGAGTACTGCTGAGGTTTCCAGCAGAGCTGAACCTGTAGTAGTAATGGTGGAAATTTATCCTTTACTCATTAGTTCTGGTTACCAGATTAAATTCTGGGGTTTACTACTCTGAAAAAATAATGTATATTCCATTGTGTTTAAGTTAATACACATGACAGTTATGTTTTACTGTATGTAGAGGTTTTGGTAAATAACCAAAACCAATTTTACCTGAAAGAGCAATTATAGAAAACATTCTATTCAGACTGAGATAACGTAAATAAAATGTAAAACTTAGTGTGCATTATGAGTAATTCCAGACACCTGAGTGTCTGTACAGGGTTTTTTTGGTATGTTTCAATATTTAAATATTCTATTAAAAATGTGAAAATTACTTATATTGGTGTAAGTAATAGTAATCCAAAGACATGAGTAATCAGAAGCTTGAAGGGGTGTGTGTGATCACCACAGGTTCAGCTGCAGACTGAGCTAAGGATGAAGATCAGGCTTGATCCTGTGCCTGTGTCATGTATGTTTGTCAGTATTGAATGCACTCACTAAAGCTTGGAAAAAACCCCACAATATGTTCAGTGAAACATTGCTGAGCTCACTGGATCAACCAGCAGGGAACAAGTTATCTTTTAGGCTTTTCCTTACTGGCACAAGAAAAGAGTGTTATCTGAGTGCGATGGCTCTTTTTCTTTACATGTATCTAAATATTAAGTGAAATCAGCATTGTTAAAATGTCCCCTTTGTTTATTCTTATTCAGCTGTCATTTTTTCCCTGCTTATTTTGGATGAATGAGGCTGACTAATGTGCACTAGAGTAACTGCCACACAAAATAATTTTTTTACTGGGACCTTGATATGTTCCAGAACAGTAGCTCCCACCATTCTCTGTGTGCAGCAGCGACAGTGAACACACTCCTTTGTGGAGTGTCAGGTGTCACAGGAGCTGATTTCAATTGACTGATCATATTCTTTTCTTCCCCCCAAATTTATTGGTTATTATGATGATCACTCTTTTCATTGTTCTGCCTCAGTCACTGGCAAGCCTGAGATAACGTGATGGACTTTACATGTTTGTTTTGGGGTATGTCTGTTGATTGCTTTGTCATGCATGTAGGGATTTATGGATGTGTGATGTTCTTTATCCAGTCTACAGGCTGAGAGTCATTAGCAGAGTACTTCTATAAGCCTATAGATGGTCATTAAAACACTTAATGTGAAGTTATATAAGCAAATATAGCAAATGCAATGCATAATCACAGGGAGTTTTTAAAGTGGTGTATATCCATCCATATTTTAAGAAGGAATCATACTTTCTCCCTAGGGCTAAGAAATCTCATAGGTGGAATCTACAGCAATAAGACATTTGAGTAATAGCCAATCTTCGCGAACGAAGATTTGGGCAGGGCTCTCCCCACGTGTCTGTGCCCTTCCAGCCTGTGCAGTGGATTTTTTAGGTGAGGCACAGCGTGCACAGAACTGGCCCCACCGTTTAAGTCCTGAGGTCCATCTGTCACGTCCAAGCAACCTTGGACAGTGACATTGAAGTCCTTAAGACTATCTACAGCCACCCGATACTAACCGGGGCTGACCCTGCTTCGCATCCGAGATGTGACGGGATGGGATGGCAGGGAGGCATTGAACTGCCAGGGACGGTCTCTACACTGAGCCTCAAACTCACGACCTTCGGATTCGGAGTCCGGAGTCCGGAGTGCTCTCCACTACACCACGGGACCGCCCCAATAAGACATTTACTTTGTTGTGAAACTGAGAATAGCAGCAATAGTTTTACCTTTGTAGTGCTATACAATTTTTTTGCAACCTCAGTAAAGATGTTTTAATTCCTCATTTAGCTACACTTACGAAGAAAATGTCTCAGCATAACCACACTTAGAGGGATAAGTCTGTAGGGTTAATGCATCCCAGGTTTCCTCCTAACTGGTAGTTAACATTTAGTCTTTGAAGCTTAGGTGCTTGTGCTGAGATGGAAACAGCATTTTCAATATGGTCATAGGGTATTTTTGAACTGTGGAAATAGCAGTGGTATTCTGCATTACAGGAGAAAGAGGCTGATGTTTCCAGAGTTCTGATAAATTGCTGCTGTAGCAAAGATCACAAAAGGAACAAAACACAGCACTGTGTGATATTTTTCCTGTTAATTGTGACTGTTACAATGATGGAGCACATGAACTTTGTCTATTCTCATTAGACACCAAAGAGCTAATCATTATTACTGGTTTCTCAGTATATGTCATATTACTTGATGTATCTAATGCTCTCTCTCTCTCTTCTCATACCTCATCAGTATGAGGGAACTGCTGAGTTCTGATTAATCTTCTGGGCAGCAGGAAAACTGCCAGGAGACTCTTCTTAGGAGTAACTGGGAGCATAAACCATAACCAAGAGACAATTTGGATAACTTGTGAAGAGTGAATATAAAATTAATTGTATAGAAACCATACTTCAGGTGCCCAGGTAGCTATTCAGTGTCTCCCTGTGACTCAGTGCAATACAGAAAGTTGTACCCAAGCAGGCATTGCTGTGTATAAAATGACTAAAATAAACACTATGTATTTTTAAGATTATTTTTCTCTTCTCAAATGCTTTTTTTTCCCCTCTCCAATCTTTGCACTGCAGTTCAGTGTTCCAAAACAGAGTTGGTTTATATCAAAAAGCTTTCTGAATGTCCCTGGATTTAGGAAGGGTTTGGATTCAGCTTGGACATCCAGGCTTAGCATTCATCTCTGGCATCAAACAACAGATGTGTCTGAGATAGCCCTCTGTGGGCACTCTCAGTCTCTCCTTGACACTGACAGCTTGAAGCAGTCTCCGTTCATTGCTCTGAGAAGAGAAATGTGTTCATATTCAAACATAAACCCATACGAAACAGGCCTAGATTTGAAGTTCTTATAATTTAGACACCATTTAAATAAAAACTGAAGTGCATTGTTGGTGGCTAAGACTGTCTTAATTTGTGTAAAAGTGAAACTCAGAAGAAAGTACAGAGACCAAACTGAGTAGAATGAGGGAATGAATACAACATTTTTGATTAGAAGACTCCACACATGTTTTCACAGCACTCCATTTGGGCTAAGAATACTTTACTCACTGGAAGATCATCATTTTCTTCCCTTTGGGTTTAGACCTTACCAGGAGATATCATGAAGGAAGATGTCTGGTACATATTTCCATGAAGTCTTTTGATTCCAAAAGGGCCTTTTGCTTGGATCACATTACATAGTTTCTTTCTATTAACTAGCCTGATAAATAGTATGTTTCTGAAACAGGTGTTCAGTAATCCTCTTTTTAGAGGCTTAAACATATGATCTGTTATTGGGACTACAGTGATATTCTAAATTAACATTATCAGATGAAAACTTTGCATGTTAGAAGTGTCTTAAGTAAAGGCAAATGGGTGATTTCAGGCTGTTCCATTTGTCTTCTTTCTGGGAGAAAATGTAACACAAGATCAGCTGTGCTTTTATTGTCTTCAGATGGATGTTCTGTTGCCTTATGTTTTGCCACTTTTTGAATTTTACATTTTTTTTGTTCTCTTAGTTGGGTATTTTGATCTTCTAAAGGACATGTTGTGTTTCAGCCAAAGATGACCTTCTGCAAGGCATGACTGTGCTTTTCTATGTTTGCATTAGTGTTTTTGTCACAGCAGTGCTTTCCATCTCATGAAGGAATAAAGCCTCTTGTGCCAGATGCTACAAAACCCACATGGTAATAACTATGAAGAGCATTTGTTTACGCTGACAAGACATGTATACAATGGGAAAGGAAAGGTTGGGCAGCTGCTCTGATAATAGAAATTCTGGTTTTGGAGACCTATTTAGTTTTCTTGTTAGCAGGCATAGCTGGAATCTTTTGTTTCTAATTGAAGCTAAAAATTTGTTTACTGTTTTTGAGGGGTCTGATGTTTTATTGAGTTAATAATTGCATGTAGTCTTGAATCTCCACAGCAGCTGTTCAAATCCAGCCCAGTCTGGAGTCAGAAACTACTGTGGTCTGATTGGTGACTGTTGGGAGTACAATCATCTGGTGTCATATGCTTAGGGACTTGTGGTGCTTGGTCTACAGAAATACCAACAAACAAGCAATGTGATGAGATAGATCTCTGTCAACATCACAGTGAGGATGAGCTACACCCCTCTGCTATACATATGCACACATAATTAGCTGCCAAGCTGCCTCAGAAGAAATTCTAGAGTTTGCACGCAGGCACTGGGATACAGGATATTGCTGTTTCTAAGGCATTAATTAGATTCTGCAGATTTTGTAGGATGTAAGCTTGCCATGCTGTGTGCATTCCATTAGGACTTGGACTGTGATTACATCATCTTTCATAAAACTAAATTAATTTAAATTCTCTTTTGTCTGAAGTGCTCTGAAACTTTTTAAAATACATTAGGCTCTGAGCATGTGTGAGACACCCAGAACTGGTGTGTATTTCAGTACTCCACACTTATTTGAAAGGTACTGCTAAACTTGATATACTACTGCATGACAAATCAACTTAATTCTGGCCTTTACTGTAGCACTGACAAGGTATTTTTACAATAAGAATGGGTAACTTTACACTTTCAGGATAAAATCTGAAGTTAGCTAAATATGTATCAGTGTACAGCTTTTAGTTTATGGAAGTCATGGCTTATGGCTGAGTTCTTTTTAGGTAGTTTTCATACAACATTTCAGTCGAAAGGGGCAAGAGATAAATTCTAAATCTTCTGTTCATGTAAAGAGTGGGGCTGTCCTTAGGCTATGCAAGGGAAAGAAAGAAGAATGTAACTGGACTGGGGAAGTGGAGATACAGGAAAAGCAAATAAAATATTTTTAACTGAAGTATTACACACTTTCACTAGCTCTATGTTGGTTTAATTGTTCTCTGCAGCTTGCCTGAATGAGGGTGGAGTTCATATATTCGTAACGATTCACACTTGGGAAAGATTTTTTTTGCCTCCAGAAGGATGAAGGACATCATGATTTCCTCCCAAATCTATAGAAAAAATTCGGGCGCCTTCGGTACCTGTTACTGAGCTGCCTTTTCCTCTTTTGCACTCTGACAGGAAATTCAGTACAGATCATCTAAAAGCTTCTCTCCTTCCCTCTCAAGTTGTTTCTGCCTACTCTCTTGTTACATTTGCTATCTACGAATTGTGGAATGGGATAAAATGGAGGTTTGCTCCATTCGGATAGTCTTTTGGACACCCACATAGTTTTCATTTCATCAGAAAGAGTGGAACTTGACACAGTGGCTATTTTGCACAACTGACAGAAGAATTAGGATTAAAGAGCTGACAGTATTTATACTTTCTGCACAAATAATCCCATAAATGTTGCTTGACTAGAGATAGTGCATCTCTTCTTCTCACTTTTTTGTTTTATTTTAAATAGATTGCATTCATATTTACCAAAAAAGTATTNTTTTTTTTTTGGATACAGTACCATATCTGGAAAGAAAGTCCTTAAAATAGGACTAAAGAACTTAGAAAAAGTGTAGTATTTCTGGCAGACAATTCATTCAGTACTGACACTCATGTATTAAGAGCCAACACTATTTTTAGTCAATTTTACAAGTTCCTGAGTTCAGCACTTTTGCCAGGTTAGAACATAACGATTGTTATTTTTAGCAATCATTGCCTAAGGATGTCAGTGTGCTTACCTAGGGATAATGAGAAGATATATCCTGCTGTGTCTGCCAGGTGTTTGGAGCTTGTAAGGCAAAAAGTTACAAAAACTATTGCAAGAGTGAAGAGCTCAAACTTGTGGCTCAGACACAGTTTGGTCCTTATTCCTCTTTTGCTCCAGCAGGGAAGTAAGACTCACCAGAGTGATGCTTGATGAAAGCTGGTTATTCATAATACTATTATCCATGGAAATAATTACTTATGAAACTATTTCAGGTTAGCCAACTGTAATTTGCTGTTCATCTCATCTTTAAGTGTTTATTCAATAATCAAAGTAACAAAACAAAGTATGACCCTGTAATAGACTGTCACTTGCTTTACATTTCAGCTTCTTCCAGTACTGTTCTGGGGGATGTGTAAACATATGTCCTTACAGTATCAGAACATCACAAGTAACAGCAGAATAAGGCTGAAGATGCAGCAAAAATGTAGATGAGTAACTATTGCCTGTACTGTGCTCCTGAGAGCAATGTGCTTCCCAGCCACTTGGGGTAATGTGATTTATGCATCTGTTCCTCAGAGCTGTGCTGAAGATACTGGCAGAATTTGGCTTGCTAATGGACTATATTTTCTCTGATTTAGTGTGCAATAAAGTAAATATTTGCATTTTAATAAAACTAAAAAAGTTAGGGTTAAATTGAATGTCACTGTTATGTTTAGCTGTATGTTCAGTGTAGGTTTAAGTCAGGATCAGACCCTGTAAAGCTACTATGCAATTACAAAAAGCAATGTAATACCTAAATGTAGAGTACAATCATAGAATCGATTGGGTTGGAAAAGACCTCCAAGATCATCAGGTCCAACCCTTGGTCCAACTCCAGTCCATTTACCAGATCATGGCACTCAGTGCCACGGCCAATCTCAGTTTAAAAACCTCCAGGGATGGTGAATCCACCCCCTCTCTGGGCAGCCCATTCCAATGCCTGATCACTCTCTCTGCAAAGAATTTTTTTCTGATCTCCAACTTCAATTTCCCCTGGCAGAGCTTAAGCCCGTGTCCCCTTGTCCTATTGCTGAGTGCCTGGGAGAAGAGACCAACCCCCACCTGGCTACAACTTCCCTTCAGGTAGTTCTAGACAGTGCTGAGGTCACCTCTGAGCCTCCTCTTCTCCAGACTAAACAACCCCAGCTCCCTCATCCCCTCCCCATAGGACTTGTGCTCCAGTCCCTTCACCAGCCTTGTTGCTCTTCTCTGGACCTGCTCCAGCCCCCCAATATCTTTCCTGAACTGAGGGGCCCAGAACTGAACACAATACTCAAGGTGTGGCCTCACCAACACAGAGCACAGGGGAAGGATCACTGCCCTGGCCCTGCTGGCCACGCTAGTTTTGATCCAGGCCAGGATCCCATTGGCCTTCTTGGCCACCTGGGCACACTGTTGGCTCATACAATCAGCTACATCATATCTGTTATATGGATGCAAATTTTTTCTGCTGTGAGTTAAATGTCCTAGCTTGCATCTAGTTACTGATGTTTTCTATGAAGTTGTTTTCATGCCAGGGCAGGAATTGTCTTTGCCATGTCTGCAGTGCACCAAATCTGCTTCCTCAGACTGACAGTCTTTACACACCAAATACAAAAACAGCCCTTTAGTGAGCACTTAGTTTTCCACATTTATGGAAGTGTCAGTCTTAGGCAGACCCCCAGGAGAAGGCCTGAGGGCCCTTCCTGAGCTGTGCAGATGGCGGAGCTTCATTTTAATCATCACTGAGATGACTTCATTCATAGGCTTGTCTGTGGACTGAGGGGCTGGTTTTGTGGATCCTAACGAACAGCTGCGGTACTAATTACCATTCTCACCAGTTTTGGGTGAGCAGACAGACTAGATGGGCGCTTGGAATAACCCACCTGCAGGGTATTCTGGCTGGTTGCGTCTGAAACACAAAAGTGAGGTAGGGCAAGGAAGCATTTGTTACCCTGTTTTCTGTCAGTACTGTGGAAATTAGAGAGGTTTGCACGCCAGGGTTCCTAACCCAGCTTCTGTTACTGGTTCTGAATTAGCAGTAAAAAAAGAAAGGTCATAAAGATGTCTCCTGGTTCCTGCTGAGTGGAAAAGAACAGTTTGCGGAGGAGATACACTTGTAAGATCACAGCACATCTACCTTAATGACGTGCCTTCCAAGGATGGGGCACTTCTTGAATTGTGCTGGTGCCCTGCAGACCCTACAGTGGAGAAGGCTTTTTTTAAATCCGTTTCATAACCTTTTTACCTGTTGGCTTTTATGACCTCCCATAGGCTCTGCAACACAGAAATATTTATAGATATTCCTGATGTCCCATAAAGACCTGATCTTCATCTGTCACTCCTGTTAAAGTTATTATTGGTCTTAAGAGAAATCTTAAATACTCTAGTCATAAACCAGCTCCAGTGGAATCTGTAGATTTTGAGTATAATTATCCTCATGGTGCAGAAGACAAAAATGAGACAATGAGAAGTGAAATGATAGGCCTAAATATAGATGTGTTTAGTAGCTGAGATGGAAAGAGCATCCAGAAATCCTGTATTTTAATATTAGATCTGGTGCCGTATTACAGACAGACATGGAGTGAGAATAGTAATTAGGTTCTTTGTGTTATTCATTTCATCGTCTGGTATTTGTGCTGTGGAGTGACTTGTGTTCACATCCAATTAAAAGAAATGTTTAAAGACATTTCGATAGCACTTTAGAATAATGAAATTACCTTTACAAAACATTGGCTTTTTGCTGCTTTGTTTCATTGTGATCCAGAAGGGTGTGTGGAGGGGTGAAAACACAGATGTTATATCGGGGGTTTTTTCACTTGTGTTCTGCATTTGTAACATGAAGTCTTGCATGTGTGCACAATTACTCTGCCCCAGATAAAATGTGAAGATGTATATATGAACTTAGTATGTTCAACTGCATGTTGTACTTTTGGTGATCTGGAATCCATTTTGCAGGCATTTTCTTTTCAGCTGGTTGCATACCACTGCCTAGCAAACTGCTAAATACTTGTACAGTTTTGCACAACAAAATTGGCACAGCAAATTATTTAAAATTATTTCATTACAAGTTTGTGCTGTAACGATTTTAACTATGCTACTGAATTTATAAGTGATTGCTATAAGCAACCAGAGAACAGTTTGTAGAGGCACAGGCAAGTGTGGATTTTAGCAGGAGAATTGAAATTAATTGAACCTGAAAATTTGGATGGAAGACCTTAGTATATTTACTGTGACAGCATTGTATTGGGCTCTAGGGCAGCCCTTCAGAGGAGGTTTTGGAAGTCAAGTAAATCATTTAAAGTAGATTAGAAGGATACACTAGAAAATGTAAGCAGAGAGTCTTCCGGTATTTCAGCAGTAAATTTAATGTCTCATGTGTTTGATCAGTGCAAGAAGTATATTTAAAACTGTTACAGTTATTAAGATGTGTGGTCTGTATGTTTAAATTACACACATTTGACCCCACTTCCTTAGTTTGTGCAACAGCAGGAGGAAACAGATGATTTGCTTCAGTGTATGTACATGCCACATGGAACTGCTACTTTTCTGTGTGGTTTTGCTTTCTTTTTTTCACTTGTTTGCACTACACTTTTGATTTTTGTGGTCTGTGTTGTTCAATTAGGAGAATTTCAGAGTCACTGAATAACCTCCCTCTGGTCTCACAATGTTTTTAATTCAGCTGACACTCCCCAGTAACCCAGGTTAGCTCTGGCAGGCTCTGTTGGGATAGACTTTAAAGTGTCATCGAAATAACTCTTGTGTTCTGAAAACCTTGGGTACATCTCCCTCTCCTCTTTCCCTGCTACTGATGAGGACCAATTCTACGTGTCAGCTTTTTTTAAGGGATATGGTGGGGAAAAGCAGCAAAGTGAGCACCATAACCACAAGTTGCAGCCATCCTCTAGTGGAAGTAGATGCAGTAGCAGTAACCTTCAATAAAGCAGCACACACTTAGATCAGTCCTAGTCTGGGGCATTGGAGTGATTCCACACATGCAGTGTTTTCAGTTCTTGTTGCTTTTAGGTGGATGGAAAAGGGTTTGTGTTTTTAAGGTGAACAGCTTGTTTCCACTTGGGCAATCACCAGAGCTCTTCTGTTACGTGAAGGAGATTCAACCACCAGTTCTCTTTAGTTTTCTTCCTGCCATGTGTGGGAGGAGGAGTCAGGCATTAAGGAGGGAAGTTGTCTCAGCCTCTAACAGCATAATGAAGGCTCTCAGAAACCTGGTAGTGTAAAGGGTCTAATGGCTGGAAATTTCTGGGTAGAGTCCATGGTTGCAGTATGGAGGCTGACATGCACAGGTGGAGATTGATGTAGACTCAGAGTGTTTTGAGGGAAGGAACAGCAATTCTGTCAGAACTATTATTACTGTGTAGCACTCCAGAGCACTGGTCCTAAGCAAAGTGTTGGAAAGAAGCCTCTTGACATTTCAGTGGTTTAACAGTGACGGGAAAAACAGTTTGATTCACTCGTTGCACTTGATTTTCTAACTGTGAGAATTTAATAGCACTGATGAAGGGAGATTACTATTCCTGTTATAATATCTTCCCAGTCTGTGTTTCTGTGAGTCATTTTATGTGCCCTGTTCACTGGTGAGACAACCTGGAAGTCATTCTATGTAAAAATGATACAATGTCCTGTAAAAGGAAAATTACATTTGAGAAGAAGGTATCCATATGTAATAGAATAAGGAGGAAAGATACTAACAGAAAAGGACAGGTTTATCTTTTGTATAAGAAAAACAGAATACATTTAGGACATAGGAAATGGAATAAAACTATTTAGGTCTGAGCATCCTGAGGGGCACCCTTCTGCTGTTGCTCTATAAAGAGGTCTTTGTGTTCCTGTAAACAGAAAAAAGCTGCTGACAGATGCTTAAATTCAGTTCTTGTTTTCTCATGCTTTAATTCACCCAAACCTACATGTCTATACACAACAAAGCCTGACTTATTTTCTTTGGAATTAGAGGGAAAGAATCTACCTACATGTGCGTATATGTGTGTACTACTTTGTATGAATTTGACTTCTTGTGGTGACATGGTAATTTATTTACTTAACTATACCTATCAGAGCAAAACTTAGAAAGGTATGATAGTTTTTTTTCCTCTTTCTTATGTTATGGCACAAGGTATTTTTGATTAGCAGCATTTTTGGCCTAGAAGCTGACTTCCTTTTCAAGCTTTCCTGTGGCTTACCTTAGATAAATAACAGCCAATGAATTTCTGGTGATAAATTTGTAATGCCATTTGAGCTTGGGGCTGAAAGGGACCAAGTTGCAGTCCTTAAGAACTGTGCTGCTTTGCCACATTTTTCTTCATCTCTATGTTTCATAACCATCTCCAACTTCAGCTTGAGCTGTGTCAGAAAGCAGAGGTCGTTACTGAATCAGGGTGTTCCTAGTTCAAAATAGACGTATACTATTTATATCCTACCATGTTTACCATCTGAGAGCTCCCTATGCTCTCCCAGGAATGATTTAAAAAGGTTGGTTTAATTCCTATTGCACAGTTATGTGTATCACAGAAGTTACTATTGCAGTTGGGTACCTCAGCAGAAACAACAAGGACTGACTGCTGCATGTTTCTCAGCCAGCTTTCTTCCCTCCAGCAGCTGATTCCCATGTTTGCTAAAGTTGATTTAAAGTTTCTGCTGTTTTCAGAGGATATCATGTCAAATTTCGGGATGATTCTTACAGCCAAGAACTGAGGCAGTGTTATATTTTAGTTATTTAGTTTACTTCACAAGCCCTGCTGTTAATGCCTTTCTCTATTTTAGACTTTCAGTTCTCTCATCTCCTTTTAGATTTGGTCTCTTAGGTACATCACCTGAATGTAAATGGTAATTGGCTTTGCAGGCTGGGCTTTGTTTGCTTCTTTGCATGAATTCTCTCCAGAAACAGTGTTCAGCACTGATCCTTTCTTTTTTATGTCTACTGGAAAATATCGCTTCAAGAAGAGAGTGAAGAGCCCTAAATGATCCACTTTCTGTCCTGTCAAAAGCTTAGGTAGATTTAATTTACACCAGAAACTGGCTAGAAATTGAGCCTGTGGTTGAGAGCCCCCTGCTTCCTTTGTTTCCTTTCTAGCTTCAGTTCAGATTTTTGTTTCATTTTTTAAGATCTGCATGAATTTTCACAATGGGTTTAATTCTCTGTTATTAGCAGCCAGCCCACTGATCAGGCACCAGGGTTGCAGTCTTATCACATATTTGACTTCTGATTCCAACACAATACACAATAAGTATTGTCAAATATGTGATAATGAGTGGAATACACTTCTAAGTGTTATGATGTTTAGTGGGTAGATGTACATTATGAAGACCTTTCTTGTCTGCAATCTGTGATGAAGATGAATCATTCTTTGGGGAAAGGTTACAGTCATGTTGTAAATCGCACTCTAAAAGCAAAAAAGAATAAAAAAGGATCCAGCAGCGATAAATATCCACCATCTGGAATATGAACTATATAATTGTATTATGATTTGTCATCCACATAAGATAAGCTTTTGAGAGTGTTTAAGTTGAAGGCGTAGACACAAAGATACCAAATTTGTTGACTACTTCAGGTACTGAAGTTCAATGAATCAGAACAATATGTTCCATGTGAGGCTGAAAGACCCCAAGAACCACGACGATGGAATTCCTCACAGCACTGTTGTATGAGAGTAGGTAGGCACTGGGAGAACCTCTATGGTGGGTGTTACATGGCTTTAAAAAAATAGGCCTCACTTTAATTATTTGACAGATGAAAATGAATTTACACCCAAAAAGGTCCTCAAATGCTTTTTGTGATTTGACTTCAGTTGGCCTATCTCCAAGATTGGCGGTGGATGCAGATGAGTTTTGTATGGATTTGTCTAGCTTTAAGAAGTATGTATTGCTGAAAATTAATCTCTTCTATGACTCAAAGAAAAGAAACAGAGATTGGTGAGAAAAGGCATGGGAAGAAAACAAGAGAATAAAGACAGCTAAGAAGTGGGAAAGCAGTGAAAAAAGCAAAATGCCTTTTGAAATAACTATTCTGAATCAACATCACATAAATTTCTGCTTCTGCCAGCTGCCCACTCACTTTCTCTTTTAGTAGAAGAAGTCATCATGGTTCTGAAACAAGTAGTGTAGGGAACCATGGATATTCTAAGGAAACGAGTTTCCTGTCTTAGTGGGTTTTAGCTTGCAAGACTGACTTAGTAACAGACTTGATCCCTTTAGGATATATATAACATATCAAAATGGTAGAAGCAGGGATTTTTTAATTTTTCCAAGGATACTCCTCCTATGCAGAAGTGAAGCTTCAGAAATAGCTGTATTATTTCCTTTCTGAATGCATCAGTAATAAAACTTAGCTCCTTAAAAACTCTTATACTGACATTCGTTTAGGCTCACAATGCTTCTGTGAGGGAGGCATCAATATAACGTATGTTTTGAAGATATAAATCTGCCACACCAGATAAGACAGTGGGTGATTTGTCTATTGCCTCTCAACAAGGCTTGGAGTACTGACATGTTTAGAACTTGGACAACCTGGTGCTGAGTCCTGTGCTCGTTGCACATAGCCAGCCCCCCTGGCAACTGAGGTGTGTCTAGGGACGAGCACACAACAGGATTGCAAGACTTGCAGAGTTGATTTGTTTTCTGAGAAACTACTTAGATGAATCAAGATGTGTTTGCTGACATCTGTTCTTTCTTTTTCTTTCTTTTTAGCTGGTCTTGCCGGAGTACTCTATCCATAGTCTTTTCTGCATAATGTTTTTATGTGCTCAGGAGTGGCTCACACTGGGGTTAAATGTTCCTTTGCTTTTTTATCACTTCTGGAGGTAAGCCCATCTTTATATGCTGTCTGCTTTTTAGCATTGCTTTCCAATTCAGCACACATGCTAATTGTATGAACAATGAAGGACAGTGGGAGAAGTATGGATGAATACCTTTTGCCCAGAGATTTATGCCTGTAAGTAGCTAAAACTTACATTTCCAGTGAAAAAGGAATTTTTTTTCATGAAAATTTAGGGGATATATCTATCTATATAGCTATACATATATAGAGAGAGAGATAAATGTGGCTTTCAGTTACTAACTTGGATAACTATTCCAGAGAGTGTCAGGACACACTGCAACTGAATGAAAACATGGAAGTTAAATAAGCTGGCATCTGGGTGTGGAACTTGGACAAGCTCTAAATACTTCACAGATGGGGAGTTGTAAGACAGTTCATATCTGAAGGAGCTTGGACCTATTCATTCAGCCCTAACAAGGAAACTCCATTGGAGTTGTGAACTAGAGACTGGGCAGATTGACAGATTTTTGCATCTCATCTTTTTTGGCAGATTTATGATGGGGGTTTTTTCAGTATAAAATAACTTGTTTCTTTCTGTGCAGTAGGGAATTTCTGCTCTACAAAAGAATTCTCTCTCAGAGACTCTTGGAGCAGGGATTGCAATGGGTGAAGAGCTGTTGTCTTCACACTGCACCTGTGAAGAAGTGGAGGGTGTTTCAACTCTGGGTCTCTGTTTATATTCACTGAGGGGCTTTCAGAGTTGGTTACATAAGACCTGCTGTTATTTTCCAGATGGGCAGTACAGCTGCTGCTGCTGCATCTTCCTCTTCATTCTAGTGGAGGATCAGCCTTCTGTTGCCTCTGAAAACAACCAAGATACATCAGTTTTCGTGATTGTCAGTCTGGCATCTTCCCTAGTTAAAGTAAACAAAAAATAAATGGTGGAGGAGCTGGACTTCAAACCAGTCTATGAGATTCATAGTGAAGACATTTTATTACACAAAGCACATGGTTTATATAGGGTTAGGACTACAGCTTATTGGCTAAAAGAGTTACACACCACCACACTAGATACTTCAATTGGTTAGAACCTATCTCTCACAAGTCCCATGTTTACATTATTTCATCCTGGCTATTTTCATGCACGTGCAGAGTCCTGTGAATTCCTACTATGTGAATTCTCGGGGAGTACCCTCCTCCCTACCAGCCAGCAGCAGCTGAGCTCCTTGCTGCTTCTGGCTGATAGCTGAGTCTCACAGGGCTTTCTATAGATCTGAATTGCTCACTTTTGATTTTACTGTAACTGCACCTAGTTTTGCATTTTCCTAATGTTTGTAAAAGCACAGATGATTTTTGTCTGTGAGGGTCTCTTTGTGTTGCAAAGGTACATATGGTTGCAGAAGAATAATTCTGTGAAGAAGTCAAAACCATTATCTCAACCAGGAACTAAAAAGTAGTTGCATTTTTACACTTTTTTTCTGCAAAAGCTACATAGTAATGCCGAGTCATGTGATAAAGTTTATTATTCGTAAGTTAGAGTGTCAGTTTAGTTCCCAGAAAGCTAAATGAAATGAAGCAACAAGTGCTTCTCTCTCTATTGTTAGTCTGAAATAAAAAGAACAATGTTTTATGGTGCTGTTTTATTAAGGGTTAACAACCAAAGTGTGGCAATAATACTAATTTTAAAAGTTTCTAGAAACAAATATGTCCAAGAGGACAATGGTCAGACTCTAATTAATGATAGCATCCTTTGGAGACAACTTCTGATTCTCTCTTTTTTCCATTATTCTCCATATGCTTTGCTGTAAGTACTCCATCATTTCTGCTGCTTTAACCACAGACATGTTTGGGTCCATTGTGTAAAGTTCTGCACAAAACCATGGGAAGACACAGTGTAATATCTTCATCTCAGGGAAGATAATGAAGCGAAGTTTCACCTGTGGTCTCTGTAAAAGAATTTGCAATCTTATTAGAGATTGTAAGTGGATGTGACTAACATTGGAAGGGAGGAAGGCAAAGCTATTTTGAGAACATTTACTTTCAAAATTTGCTGCTGTTCACTTGTTTGAGGGTTTTGTATCTGTCTGTCTATCTGTCTACCTATAAGCAACCACCAATCCTCAGTCTTTACTATGTCAAAGCAACAGGAATGATAATGTTTTATCTGATTTGTGCTGATCATATGGCAGTTCATTAACTTTGTTGAGGACTTCTCTTTTTTTTGGTTTTCTTTTTACTGAAAGTAACTTAGAAAAAAAGCTCCTTTGCCAATGAAGTTGTTTTGTCATGATATTCTCAAACTTTCACTCATTGCTGAGAATAATTAGAAATTTCTCTCATGTAAGAAGAAAAACATTTTCCAAATAAAATTATTTTGATGATAAATTTTTGATCAGTGCCACATGTAGAAAGCCTTAGTTAGCCAGGTCTTATTACTCCATATTGCTTTTTTTTCTTTTTCAGAGTTGGAGGAATGTAGCTACCAGCTGGTTGAGGTTGTTACCTTTCATCATGTCTGAAATCAGTTGTGTAGGTGCAGTTAAAGCCCAGGAATCCCTCCTGCATGCTGTGATCACAAGCCACCATATATTGTCACTCACAATATGTAAGCTATTAGTAAGCCAGGGCTAACTATATAGGAAGGGGGAATGCTTCAACCTAAAGAATTAATGGAAGACAAAGTCCACATTCATTAGTTGCTTGGTTCTATAAGAAAGGAGTACTTAGGCTGGCCTCCCAATTTTAATAGTGCCCGGAAAGGAAGAATTGAAAAGAAAGGGAAATTCCTCTTAGATCATTTAAGATGGTAATCTTCTGAGCTGGTGATCAGGAGGGTGTATATCTGTACATACTTAATACAGAATATCACAGAGTTATACCAGATGTTTTCTCCTGCTCTTTCAGGTATTTCCGTTGCCCAGCAGATAGCTCAGAGCTAGCCTATGACCCACCTGCAGTCATGAATGCAGATACCTTGAGTTACTGCCAAAAAGAGGCCTGGTGTAAGCTAGCTTTCTATCTCCTTTCCTTCTTCTACTATCTCTACTGGTAAGTCGGGTCATTTCACTAAGAAAATAACAGCTGTTTTTCATTTCGCTTGTGAAATTGTATGTAGGAATAACTGGAACCAACAGGCTAATTCCTTTAGTCTCATAAAACTTACTTCTGATGTTGATTCAGGGAAGCAAGCCCAGTTACTGCTGACATCCCAGTATAGAATATTAAGTGTTTATCTAAGGCCTGAGTCAGGTGCTGGGGCCAACCCAAAGAAAGAACTTTTGCCCTGTATAGTCTCTTTAATCAGATGAAATAGCAAATGTTATATTAATGGTATTGCATCAAACAAAAAATTATAATGTCCTTATGATTCAAGACAATCATAAGAAAAATACGGTACCTGCTAGTGTAGTGATGCTCAAGATGGTAAGTAAATGGGTAGGTAGATGTTGGGTGGGAACACGGGACGCACCACACCTGTACTCATTCCTACAGGCTCCCTTTTGACAGGGTAAGCCTGTGCATGGTCCAAACCCCTGATTAAAGACATTCATGGAGATATGCACTCTAGTTGTTTGTTGTCCCCCTGCCTCTTTCAGCTGGCAGATGTTCTCAGTGCACAGTCACAAATGCCCAGTGCACAAATATGTGAGGATCACATTTAAGGTAAGGTCTTGGCAGAATCCCTGTGCTTTTAGTCACCCCCATAATCACTCCATAAAAACTACTTGACAACAAACTTTAGCACACTTTAAATGAAGGTGATGCTCTATGATGCCTTTCTTCTACTCCTTCTTCCAAAATGTATTTGCACAGTTGCCTCTTCCAGTCTTGCCTGTAGTCATCTCCCTGTAAGGCACATTTGTGTGCTGGTGGAAGAAAAGTGTTGTTTCTCCTCTGATTATTGATCTGTTGTATGTTCTGCTGTTCCCCATATCTTGAGAAGTCACTGCTGCAGGTTGTTGTTTCTCAATATTCCTTTTAAATATATTGAGAACAAAGTTTTCTGTCCACCTGTGTGTGTACGTGCCTGTGTCTGTATACGAGAATGAGAAGCTGGTAGGGCCTAACTCACATGAAGATGGTTATGACATGCCAACCTGAGTGGGAGTTTAGTTTCCAATAGCTTTTTGTGTTTAGGCTGAGTACCTTTGCCTATGCTCCTCATGGGGCTGAGAGTGAAAAGCATGGCAGTTACGCCAGACAAGCTCTGTTGTAGTGTAAGGGGAGATGGCAAGGAATGGCTGGAGAGAAAAGCATTTTTAACTCCCCATTTTTGCGTTGAGATCCAAGTCAGCTGTGTAGTGTGGCAGCATTTCTGCTGGGACTTTAGTGTTGTGCAGCTTCCTCTGACCCCTGCTTTCTTCATTTGAAAATGTGGCCATAATCCTAGATGCATTTCCTGGTGCTAAACAAAATATTATACATTACAAACAATTTTACAGTGCTTTCCTGGGTATTGGCAGAATCAGAATTGCAGTAAAATGGAGCTGTGGCAATATACTGTGTTTTCTCCACTTCTCAGAGTTGTATTTAATATGTATGGCTTCACACCAGCTGGTGGCTGCATTTTATGTTTTTTCTGCTGCACAGAGAGGTTTTTTTCAAAGAAATCAAAACAATGCAGTTTCATGAAAAACCTTACCTGCCCTGCTGAGAGTTGCTGGTTGAAGTTTTAAAGATCAAACAAGCAAAAGCAAAATGGTTTTGTTTCTTTGCTGTTCAAACTGAGACATCAGACTGAGCTTTAAAAAGCTCAAACACAGCTTGTGGTGCAGTGAATGTCGATAATGAATTTGTTATTTCTCGAGTGCCTTTTGATACCCATCTTGAATGAACCATAATTAAGATGCTTCAGAGAGATAGAAGGAATGCAAAGGAAAGCACAGGCCATTACAGTCAGACCTGAGGAACAGACAGCAAAGGGTTGTAAAAATCAAAGTGCTCTGTATGCTTCAAAAGGATACTTTCATAGTGTGCCTTTCTTTTACATTCAGCATGATCTACACGCTGGTGAGCTCTTAAGTGGAAGATCATCATTAAAGACTGAAAACAACAAAGGCTGGAAGTGCAAGGACGAGTGAACCAAGTGATGCATGATTTAAAAACACTACACGGAAAACTCTGAACCCAAGCAGTAAATAGAGTATGTGAAACCAAAGCTCAGCAAGAAGAAGCAGATAACCATGGGAGAAGGGCTGAGTTAATAGTGTTTGTCTCCTGCTTCTCAATGTATTGCAGTAAAATACTTTCAAAACCCAGGCAAACAAAAAAAACTGCAACAAGGTGGGCCAAGTTACAGAACTATTCGCCACTCCAGGGATAATGCTGCTTGGTTTAGTCGATTAATTATAAACTATAGACCCTACTGTCTTCCAGAGAGCAAAGTTGCTTTCCTTCAGGACTATACTGGACTGAGAAAGCAGAGAATGAGATAATCTTACACTGAAAGAAGACATCCACAACACATTCTGAAAATGAGCATTGGGTGGACTTCAGATAAGATGTACGACTGTCCTACAGGGATATTCACATGACACGAAGCAATCAGGGTTGTGAAATCTCATGGGACTGCTTCAGTGGTTTTCTTTGGGTTTTTTTCCACCAAAACAATAATAACAAAAGAAGTTGCAGTTGCAGTGTTCTGTTTTCTGATTATATGCTGTTCCTGCAGGTGAACATCCAGCATATTTCTGTACTTCATTTGTGATACACCGATAACATACAGTGATATGCATAAATACATCTGTTTCAACCTAATCATGCAAAGCACTGATCAGAACAGTGTTCCTCTGCAAAATAAAATCCCAGGTAAAAGGTGCATATATTAAGGAGGTTTGTAATATGGGTATTATATTCATCACAGTGCTGGACAATAAATACTGGACCAGCTAATCATGGTCTGCAATTCTGTTTGGCAGCTTTATTTCTGCTGTAAAATTTAAGCTGGAACAAATACACAAAAAGTTTCTGTCTTGTATGACATTCGTATTGAAAGTTATTTGGTTTTTTATAATTTAAAAGTTTTTAAATTTTATCATAGAATTCTCATTTAAATTCATATATAATGGCTGTATGTCTTTATATATATATGTATATATGTATATTTAAAAACCAATGTATGTAAATACTCACAATCCATTTGCATTTTAGGTTAATCTGTCAATATCAAGGGCATCAAGTGTCCAGAAGTGCTGCTAAATATATTTCAGTGCTGACCCTCGTAAACCCAGGCACATTCCCTCAAAGTCACTGGTGCTCTGGGTGGTAGGCAAGCCTGCAAGTTCAAGACTAACCCCAGTGCGTGTACTGACAGTGCTTGGATCTTGCCTTATGAGCGAGCTGACATGTGGGTACATCACTGACAGGGATGCAGCAGAGAACAGTGAGGGGAGGCCCCTCTGTACCCAGACATGTTTACAGCTGGTCTTGTCAGCACCAGCTCACTGCTGACCCAGCCAAATTTTGTCTGGCTATTGAGAGCCAAGAGACTGTCCTTGTGTCCAGACTCCAAGGTCTTTTGAGTCTGGACACAGGACTTCAGCAGGAGAGGTGCAGTCTCAATTCAGCACCGCTCTGTGCTAACAAACCCTGTTTCAGAGCATGGTGCAGGAGCAATGGCTGCGTGAGTCATCCATGTCTGGCAGGTTCCAGACCGAGCTGCAGTTACTGTATGTGTACAGTGCCAAGCCTCTCTCTGGTTTGATCTGGCTACACTAACAAAATTAAATCCTGTTAGCCTGGAAAGCACAACATCTGCATGCAAACTGTCTGCTCCTGGGCTGTGCCAGCTCTGGAATCACACCTGGACATTGCTTGGAAGAGTGCTAGGTGGCCTGAGCGAACATCATACCAGGGTCATTCTAACAATATTTAGATGATGAAATTGTCCCAAGGGCTGATATTCTTCAATTTACGAGTGCAGACATAGCCCCAATAGGTCTCACTGGATGTAGTTTAACTTCATGCAAGGTAGATTCCCAGTTCTGGAAGCATACAACAAGGCTGACAAATCAGATTAACTTGGAAAGCTGATTTGGGCTCTTATAGTTCATAAGTTTGGATTGCACACACTACAGAGGTGGCTAAATTGCTCTTGAAATCACACTGACCCTTCAGGCAATACAGATGTGTTTGCTTTGAGTATGCTTGAGCTAAGAAACTTCACTGGATCATTACAGAGCTAAGTGATGAAGCTCTGCTGCTGCGGTATAATTAATGCACAACCCATAAAAAGCTGATGATTGTAACTGAATCTCTTGTCTACAACCTAACTGAAGCATCTAGTGCTACAGAAGTACAGGAACTGGATTCACAAGAGCAAATCACAGTGAATAGCTTCTAGATGTCTTGCTACCTCATAAAACTCTCAACTCTGAGCAGGTGACTGAATCTTTCCATACAGTTTCTAGGATGTACAGGAGATGGAAAGAAATTAAGTCAGGGTTCCTATATTCCAGAGCCATGCTTTAAAGTCAGTTTCATTTAAAAGGCTTGGAATATTTTGGGAGTTTGGATGGGTGAAAGTGTGATCACGTCTTACCTGGAAACACACAAGTTTCAAATCCTGAGCTTTAGGCATGAGCTGGACTGCTAGCAGGTGAACTGTTTGCCTACAAGGCTGGAGAGAAGCTCTGTGAGTTTTTGTAAATGGCATTGGCGTACAAGTCTTGACTTTGTACAAGAAGCAGTTGCATATGTGGGTCTTTTAAATGTACCTTCAGGTGACTTCAAGGGCATAATTCTTGAATGGAGACGCTAGGGCATTTGAAACAAGTTATCTATTTTAGGCAACTGCATCAATACATTCATCAAACTCCTCTTGAAAGCAGAACACTTTGATCTTATTACTGCTTTGAGCAAGTGTTTCCAGGATCTCACTGCTCTGGTACTAGAAAGTTTTTCTGCATTTCTGGAGTCAATTTATTCTTGGATAATTTATTCCACTTGCTTTTGAGCCCACATTAGCCTATATACACCTTCTCTCATGCTGCTTAAAACTCCAATATATAGAGAAAGCAGTCCTTTTCAGCCTCTGTTCTGCTAGGTGTGAACTGTCTCACATCCTCCTGCAGAAAAGCTCTACATTCCCCATGTTTTCTTTAAAGGATTCCTCTGTTGTCTTTCCAGTCAAATTAATCTTTCTTAGGAGTGAATGATCATAGCTGTTCAGACTATCCTGGAGAATATCTAACTAATCCTTATTGTGAATGGACAATGAAAGCTAATGTTTTCACTTCTCTCTAATAATCCTTATTCTAAAAAGCAACCACACTGCTCTCAATAGCATTTTGTTTCTCTTAAAGATAAATCTTAATTTAAAGTCAATGGTAAAAATGTTTAATATTAATATTATTGAATTCAGTGAAACTTCTCCTGAGCAGAAATAATTCATGAAACTGGTCAAAGCAGTAACTGGAGGAAGTTTCAATGTAAGACAGGTATTGCTGACCCAAAACTCAGGACCTTCTAAGGTGGCTGCCACTATCTAGAAGCTGCGGTTGCTCTGGACCTCATAGACAGCAGAGCAAAATGCAGCCCCCAATATGTTCCTTGCTCTATGTTGTTACCCAAGAGGTTGGAATATCACGCTGGGTACTCATATGTGGTGGATGTTCTTAAGACCAGATTTGTCATTTTCTTGTCAGCCACATTATAAGAGAAGAAGCACAAATAGAGGAAGTAAGAATGAAGATAAAAGACAGATGTTGCCCTCTTAATCCCTCACCATGTATGTGGCTGACCCCAAGCTGAGCATACTTCACCCAGACGGTGGTTGGGCTCTGGAACAGGCCCCCAGGGAAGTGGTCACAGCACCAAGCCTGACCAAGCTCAAGAAGTATTTAGACAATACTCTCAGGCACATGGTGTGACTCTTCAAGCTGTACTGTGCAGGTCCAGGAGCTGGACTTTGGTGGATCCTTCGGAGATGCTTTGGAGCTCCTTTCAACTCAGGATGATTCTACATAAACCAAAGCAAGGGAAGTAAAAACTGCATAGTTGTTGATGAAGAACAGAAAAAAATGCTGTGATCTTTGGTCACAAGGAATTCTCTTCCCCATGTCACACTTTTAAGGGAGAAATAATCTCTGCTATCCTTTTTTGTCTCCAGATCCTCCCTGCTGGTTGATGAAGGCTACAGATTTCCTCCCCAAGCCTGCTTCCTTCCTGTCTCTTTCCCTGGAAGGGTGAATGTCATTATTTAGACACAGCAGTCCTCTTACATGCTCTGGTGATACAGAGAGAACCCAGAAAAGGCAGAAGAAAACACATCACCTCCCTTTGCTCCTTCGAGCAGGTGTGCAGTGAGCACATGCTTAAGTGAATATTCATTTTCCTCATTTGTACCATCTGTAAAGTGAGAAAGGTGATACCTCGCCTGTGAAATATTTCCATGTAGTACTCTTTTTTTTCCCCCCATAACTGTTGAATCTGCTTAAAGGAAAAAGGCAGGAGATAGAAAAAGAAGTGGGAGATGATGAGACCTGGATGAGCTGCTTACCCAAGGGGTAGTAGCTACACAGTGTGCTGGCCTGTAGCTGCCTGTTCCTGGAAGGGATGAAAAGGCAGCCCTGTTGGCAAGGTGTTGCTCCGAGGCTCTGCCCATCCTATTTATAGTCAGGTAATTGCAGTGATGCTGAATAAAATTGCTGCCGCTATGACTATTTCAGTTTCAAATACAGCAAATCAGTGCTGATAGCAGAATGCTTCGCCTACAAATAATTAACTGTACTTAAGCTGTCAGAAATGTTTTTCCATCTGTTTCCTTGAGCCATACTCTTCCTTTTGCACTAAGCCGCTGAAAGTGGAAGAAAAATTCTTCAACCTACACCTTCTTACAGAAACTGTTCTGAGGTTGTTATGATCCAGCACTGCTGCTGGGGTCATGATTACCCATACATTATTAATAGGGGTATTAACAATTGATTGCTTTTACTTTCTCCATTCCATCTCCAGACAGATATTTTTGCTAAAAAAAATGTACAGGGCATGGTCCAAAATCCCTGAAGGTAATTATTATTTTCTGTTGTTTCCAATGGACTTCATTTAATGCCCATTGCTCTAGAGCTACATGGGAAACAGGGTCACACTGGAAAGTCTCTAGAGTTTTGCTAATAGGAATCCCATCTTCTAGATATTGATATTGCATCCATTTAGCTGAATCATGTTTACAGAAAAGGAACATGTATTTCTGAGGGATTAAGGTAACCTTTCAATGCTCATGCCAAACTGTCACAGAAATTTATATCAACTAGGTAAAAATCTGGCTTCATGGAAGCTGATGGAAATCATACCGCCTTTTTCACGTGAGCCCCACTTACCCTTGTACAGTTTCTACCAAGAGGTCAATGGAAATTAAAAATAGGGGAAAACCCTAAACAGCATACGTTTAGTTAATCAAAAATGTTATTGGGTGTTAGGTAAAGCTTGGGTTGCTACAAATAAAACAGGAGATGAAAAGGTCAAAACAAAGCGAGAGGGTATTTTAATATTTGGGAAGCAACAAATATCAGGCTGCCATCCATACTGCACTGAACTTTACACTGGTGACCTCAGTCCATACTCCTGCTCTGGTGAGTTTTTTGATCATTCATTGCTCATGAACACATTGTTCTGACTTATTCTTGTTCTGCTCAGTAATGCAGTTGTAGGTGAGAAGGGGGGAAAATTCTCCCCTGAAATACATGATTCCCCTTCTTGTCTCCCAGATATACTGTGAAAATGCTGTAACAAAATTCCGATGATGTGTTTCAAAGGTACAGCTCAACTGAAGAATGCAGCTGTTTGCTGCAGATAATATTATGATGCAATTTAATAAACCACAGTTCTAGAAATACTTTTAGGTACTTACACACTTAAAATAGTTATTTTATTACCTCTAATTGCTGGCCAACTTCTCATGTAAGATAAAATATGTGGCACAATTCCATGGCTTTCTTTGTAGTCAAACTCTCAGTAAAGCCTGAGGAATGTGAAGTGCTTTTTAATTTTTTTCTAATAATGAGATTTGGGTAATATGTTATGGAAGTGGAGTGAAGCATCAAAAAGCCAAAATATCTTATGTATTCTAAATTTTGAAGAGATGTTCTTCCTCTTCTCCCATGAATTATTCCTAACATCACCAGTCTACTGACAGATCTGAAGAAATCTGCCTGTCCCACTGGTCTGACAGTTTCAGTCTTTTTAAACAGATTTGCAACCACTGAGCATTAGCATGAAACATTGACTGGAAAGCATAGCTCCTACAGACCACACCAAGATTTATGAAAATGTCTGAAATAATACAGAAGTAATTCAGTCTTATGGAAAAACTCTCACCTGTGCATAGTAATATAAAGTACCAATCAAATAATAATACAAGTAATACATAGTGCAAGTCATACAGTGTAAGGAAAGTAGGATTTCTATCTGTATTTCTGTCTGTGTTCTATCTGTAATACATATTTTTGGTAATACAGTATTTTGCTTGTTGTGAGAAGCAATATAAATTACAAGACCAAAGATAATCAGCAGTTAACAGGAATGCAAAGTTTGACTATAGTTATTTCTAAACCTTTCAACTGTTCCTGACAGTTATTGACAGCTCACAGTTACTGGAGGTGCAAATTCTGATGTTATTAGTAGCTTTAGCAATACATACATTTTCTTCTTTTGGAGTAAGAATACATATTCCTTTCTAAAACATATTTAACACGTTTTCAGACCTTACCTGACTCTCAGTACACAGAAAATTTAAATGTATTACAAAAAATCCAAATAAAATGCAAATACAAAATACAGCAAACATGGCAGATTCTTTAGCAAATTTCTAGAGGGCCCTCTTCTTATTCAAAGGAGATGTCTAGGTTTGGTGTCATTTATTGTGGGTCTCTGGACTGTCAAAGCCCACCTGGATGCTAAACAACAGTTCAGCAAGGATATGAGTAAATGCAACCTCAGTTCTCTCTTCCCAGCTGCCCAGCCACATTTACTACAGAGCAAATGACATCCACTTCGTCACTTTGAATCCCTTGCCCTTTTAGAAGGTAAGAACATCACAGTACAAAACTGTTCTTAGCCATTTGCAGCCAGTGATGTTGACCTACCTTGCCCTTACAGGCACACACTGGTCTTCAGGTTGAAAAATACCATCAAACAAGAGCAATTTTCACTGACCTGTTCTTGAGCTTCAGCTTTTACCGTTTTCCAGTGGCGTTTGGGGAGGTTTGCTTTTGTCTTTTTAATTTTGTGTCTGATAGGAAGATTTGCTTGCTGTGCATAATGACCAGCATTGCTACATAGGTTTTGGAAGCCTTCTTCAAGCCCTCCCTTTTGTTCAGTGCATTTTAGTACATATGAAAGCACACTAAATCCATGTCTTTGAATTGTGTTTCTCCACAGATCTGCTTTTCAGTATTGCTGCTCTTCCAGTGCTGAGTAGTTGCCCGGTGATAAGGAGCTGTATAAATGAATATAAAATAACCCATGGAGAAGGGCTCTTATTTATCCTTGCTTATAACACATAACCAGTGAGAGCACTGAAGGAAAATTGTGAGGCAATGATGTGAAATATGAAAAGAAATATGTGCCTAATTTTAATCAATGAACACATTGTCACAAACGTACAAGTATCAGGATGCCCAATATTCAGTATTGTTCCATTTAAACCTATGTCCTTATATAGACAACAAACACTTCCATAGCTACATCTGAGTTCAGCATATGAGCAGCTTGTCTAGTACAAAGTATTTTCCACTTTGCTCTGAAATGTCTAGAGAAGGCTGAAGTCAGAGGTGGCAGTTGAAGCCAGATGGATCATTGCCGTATTCTTTCAAGGACTCAGGTTCTGTTCTTAAACAGCCATAAATTCAGAACATTTACAGAATTGGAAACTGTGTTTCAAATTATTAACTCCTCTACACTGAGAAGAATTTCAAAGCTCCTAAATGACTTCGGTGAACAGTGTAATTTTCTCAAATAGTTGTCTATTCACTTAGGATCCTAAAAACCTCTAGAAACTGAGGTGAAAGACTTGTCCACATACCATGAATTCAGTACTCAGGAGAGAGCAGTAAGCATTTGCCACAAGGTAGCTATTCCTCACCAGGTGTATACACTCTCTAACCTACAGCCTTGTGAAGCTGGCAGTTTCACAGGGAGTTCACTGGAAATGCCCACAGAGGAAGCTGATGCAGAATAGTTAGTGTGTTCTTTGGTCCTTTGTTGCTCTTTAGATTCCCAACAGGACCCTTAGACTTCTGACTTCTTTAGGCACTTTAAATGTTAGTTGTGTACAGTCTACTTACTTGTGTTAACTGCAGAGTACATGCTCTAACCAGCTAACCAGAAAGGATATAATAAGACAAAGCCAGATAATCCTTTTTTGAGAAATGAAGTTCTTATCATTGAGTTATGAGAACTGAGAAAATGAGACCTCAGTTCTTGCCTGTTACATACCTTTCCTTTGTCACTTTGGGCAGGCACCTAATCTCTCAGCTCACAATCTCCTAAGTGGAGGTGATTGCACTTCCTTCTCCCTCATTTTGTCTATTTTGTCAGTTCAGATCATGAGTTCTTGTGAGATGGATCCATTTCTTCTTCTGAGTAATGCCTGGCACTGTGTAGCTGAAACTGGAAATTACATGTCTAGATGGTATTATAAACCTAAATAATTAATACTTCTTATCATGTGAGGAAACAACAATTCAAAGGAATTAGTCAAAATATATTTGTTCCACTGTCACCAAGGCTGGTACCTGGCCTGGTCTGTTGCTGTGCCTTAGGGCCTCTTGACAAGCTGAACTGTGTTTTAGCCTCTGAATGTGTGTAATGCTGGAATCTGATGCTGCCAAACAGCACTAAAATGTAAAGAATAAAATTATTCGAACAGCTCCTCATTTCAGTATTTTGCACCCTTCTAATTACTTTTTTGGTCTACCCTTTTATCCTCTTCCTTTGTCGTACAGTGACGTTCTGTTTTATTCATCTTTCAGTGTTGCATTGAAAACAAACCCGGTGCAAGCTCAGACTAAAACGGTGGCACTGGTTCTATTCCAAATTATTCATCTATGTGTAAATTTATTTGAGAATAAAGTTACCCTATTTTGGTTTTAGCAAGGTATAAATTGAAATCAGTTATTTTGATGGAAATCCTTTTCATACTGGAATATGAAAAAGAAATCTCATTTGTAGAGGAGTTTGATGTTTAAATGTACATTAATACAAATTCATTATTAGACCAGATCAGATAGAAGTTGCCTGAGTGTGGCAAAGAATGATCTATTTTTATAAATATAACCTAGGTGCAGAACAGCAGAGCTGTGTTCACAGGGAACATGTCCCATTTGCAGGATAGGTATAACCTCTCACGGTGTGGAGCCATGCAAGTCACTGGGGGCACTTGGCCTTGGAGCCAATGCACTGGAATCTGCACTGCAGTAGCTGAGGAGTGTTCACAGGTTAACTCCACTGTGGGACTAGTGTTTATAATCACAAGGGAAGCAAAACCACCTGGGAAATCAGTATATTAAACAGTGCCAAAATTCTGATATACATTTTAACCCTTCTTTCTTCCACCACAGTTTATATTACCCTTGAATTTGGCCACCTAATATTTTGGTTCTAGATCCTAGAGTTCAACCCTCAAGCAGACTTTTTTTTTATACCTATGTATAAGATGAGCTCTAAAGAAGTCTAAAGGTTTTTTATATCCCTTTATTGCCCATTTATAGGCCTTTAAATAGTCCGTTGTTTAATTTCATGCTCCTTGATACACACACACATATATACAAGCCGTCTAGAAGCTAAATCAATTCTTGTCTGTTAATATAATGAACTAAGGGAAGTGCTCTTCTGTGATCTTTCTGTATCTGTCACTTACAGCAGGACCAAACACTAATATTATATATGGGGTTATACTGAACAAGAAAAGAAAGCTGTATTTCTGGACCACAGAGGCTTTTCTAAGATGTTAATTTAAAGTACATTTTTGACAAGCGCTGCTAGTAAGTTCAGAGTTGCTGCTGTGGGGTCATTGTGAGCCACACCACCTCAGGTCATTTGAGAGCCTTTTTTTCAAGGGGTGTTGAAGACAGTCCCTGAATGTGTTCATTCTTTGACTCTTTGGCCTCAAAAACCTAAATGCAGTTAGCAAGGTCTGCAGGAGGAAGCTTAAGCTGGTCCGTTCTGCCCATCATCCAGAGCACTGTTGTATTTCCAGCAGCAGCCAGTGCTTTGGCTTTGAATGTCTATGAAGGAACCTGTTGTATTTTCTATCATGAGTTTGCCTCATGAGAGCAGGCAATGTCCCTTTAAGTTAATAATTAAAGGAGATTATTAAGTTGTATTGGAAAATGTGACTCATTCTTTCAAAACCTATTGCCTTTTAGTAGAAGCAGTATTTATCCTCCAAAAGCTTCCTGAAGTGGTAGTGGCAGCAGCAGAATTTTAATGTAACCTCTCTCATTCATCATTTGAAGTCTACAACAACAAGCGATGAATCTTTGATGAACCTTGTCAAGCTTTCTTTAGACTGTAATAGCAGTTTTATAAGCTTCAAAGAAGTTCAGAGGCAATTTCCTATGACTGTATCTACTTTTTTTTCTCTATGATCACTCAGCCCAGTGCTGAGCACTGATACATCACCAGGTTAGAAAGTCTTCTCCCTGTGTTTCTGGAGTAAATGAAAAACTGTGTACCAGATATAACAAGTATATTTTCCAGATAAATCCCAATAAATGCTGCCATTACAGAGATCCTTTTAAGAAACGTTGTGTATATATGTATCTATAGATATACATACATATATAGATACAGATGTAGATCTTGTTGCTGTAGGACTAATGAACCCATTGACTATCTAGAGCCAGTCTCTCCTCCTGGAGCACTGGGAATAATTATGAATTGATGATGCTTTTTTCATTGGATTGCAGGGCTCTGTTTTCTCTCTGCATCATGTTTTGACAGCCATGAAACACACTTCTATCTCCAGCACATATCTTGTTCCCAGAGCACGGTACAGATTTTATCGGAGATAAATAGTGTGTTCTCAAATGAGGACATTACTTTTGTCATTTCTTGTTTTGTCATCTTGTTTTTGTGCCTGGTTCCGCTAGAGGCGAGAGTCAGAACTACTGAGAACTCAAAGACCTGGAAATTTGTTTACTGCAAACACAACCTTTGCAGTCACCAGTATTGTTGGCTACAAAAATAACTTGTCCTTTTAAAAGTTTGCCCTGGAACTTTATGACTTGCAGAAAGTCTGGATATAGTTTTTTGCCTGGATTAGAGCATATCTGCATGGTTGCCTTGTTTCAAGTCTCTCAAGAACACAAAGCAACTGATCTACAAAAGATTCTTGGCACTCTACGAAGCCCAAACAGAGCAGAGCTGCTTTGCCATGTCCTTGCCAATGACTGGGGGCGATGGGCTCCTGGGGGGACTCCGTCCTGCCTTGCTGATTCTGACTGCTGGAGCCGTTCCCAAGGGGAGCTGCAAGTAGCTGGACCAGGCTGAGATCAGCTTTCCTATTATGTTAAATGGGCTATTCTGCTAGTTCTAGCTTTGCTTCTCCAGTGTTTGAGTTCAGCAATATATCAAAGTGATTGAGCAACACTGGAGAGATGCAGCACAAACATATAAGTTGTTTAATGGGTTTCTGACAATTGGTAGTGAGGCTACAGCATCCTCATATCCTCTGAGGGCAGACACGTGTTTGTCAGTTCTACCCAACTATGAATATTTCAGTTTCATTCACTGGTGACTTAACAGGCTGAATGTGCAGGGCTGAATTTAACAGGAAAACTTCATCATCAATAATGGGTGAAAGAGGTGACCAAATGATATTCAAAGGGATATGTTCTCTTTTAAGCCTGACTTTTGAGTCTATGGTTTCTCCAGGATGTTCAAGAAACTCTCATAGTGTTAGTCTTTGTAATTTATTTGTCTGTGACTAGTGATGCCTCTTCACTTGAAGATCCAGCTTCCTGCTCGGATTTTTGATCCACTTACCATCAGTCATCATGGTTGAACTTCTAGCTCTTCCTCCTTGTTCCTTCCTGGAAAGCTTCCTCTGCCTACCCCCTCAACTTCTGCCAGGTGATGTCTGGAGCTACAACTTTTCACAAAAAATTGGAAGTTTGAGTATTTACGTGAGATGTCCAGGCATAGCTCAAACAGCAGAATCCCAGGAAACTAGATTATGGATGAGGTGGATTATCTTCTGTGTTTTCACTGGAGACGAAGTAGACCAAACTCATATTGTGATAGATGCCAATCTTTGAAAGCCCTAAGCCCCTGTGAAGTGCCTGAGATGCTCATCCATGGATGTTCATACCTAACTCTCCATTTCCCCTGCCTAGCCCAGTAACCTGTTTCCTGCAGTGTCCAGGGTCTTAGAGGAACATCTCACAGTGCTTAATAGATGTAGTACAATCTGTCCCTCATCTTAAGTTTCATTCTGACCTCTTATAGTTAGAAACTGATTCAAGCTCCTGCAGCCTGGAGTAAATATCCCTAAAACTTAATTTGTAACTAAATTTTTAATATATGCAATATCCAAACCCTTTCATTCTACCTAAAATTTTGGGGTTTATGTTGCCACAGGCTCTAGAATTGTATTAAATGTTCTTTGGGGACAAAAAATTCTTTTACTGCTTTGGAATATAATGCTAATTTCATTGTAAATCCTGATTCCCTTTGTTTCTGAGATTGGTAAGACAGAAGTTCCTGATATATCACCTTTAAAATACTCCTTATCAAATTCTGTGATGAGCCACATCATCTTCTTTTTTTAGAGAGCAATACCATAATTCTAAGCATTTCCTCACCTATTTTTCTATTGTTCATCTCAGCCTTTCTCCCTTTCTATGACACCATAACTGCATGTATTTTTAGTTTGGGTGATTGGAACAACATTTTTTTATTCTCTGTGTTATTCATCGTTCTGCTTCTCATGCAACTGTGAATGAGGGTTTTTTATGTTTAAATTACAGCTGTCATGCCAGAAGTCTTCTCTTAGCTCTCCAACTGTGATAGCCAATTGGGCACATATCCAGCTGGGCAGATTGAACTGAAATGTCCAGTTGGACCAATTTCTTCTTTGGATTTGGAATCCAAAACAGCTGCTTTCGAAACCGAAATAAAGCTGTGTGTTAGCCCTTGCAACATACAATCTGTTGAGCAGACAGGGCTGTAGGGAACCATCTTTGCCTGTGATGCTGCAGCAGAAACATCATTTCTGACAAGCCACCTGAAAGACACACATCCCCAAATGGAAGTATTGCCCAGGCCAAGAGGTGCAGCTTTGTTACACAGGGAGGAGAGAAGATAAAAGTGGATGAAGAAAATTAACTCTGGAGTAAAGCAGGACAGTATGAAGAAAGTCTAAGTTCTGAACCCATCTAATATTCTAGCAGAGAAACTGCAGTATTTAGTGGCCCATCAATTTACGTGACCAAAGGTCAGGCCCAAGACTGGAGTCGCTTTTCCCGGTCTCATTGAAAAGACTTATCAGTAATTACTCAAGCCACTTTCCAAGCTGCTTAGCACTTTTCTCAAAGGTACTGCCCCTGCCTGTCTGCTAACAAGGTGGGTTTGTATGTGTGTTCCCTAATCCACATCACGGGAAAACATCAGCTTACATTTACCAGCCCTTTGATCTCACATTGTCTGGAGACCTGCACGCTTGTGCTGCCTCCCCTGCTCCTGCCTTGGTGCCGGCTGGGCCTCCACAAGCAGAAACATCAGAATTCATGGCAGGTTGAGCCGCTGGAGCAGCTTCAGCTGCTGGAGCTCCCACTGGAATCATTAAACATCCAATACAGAAAGTAATTGCTTGCTTTTCTGGATTCAGGGCATCTTGTACTAGATGGGAATGAGAAAAGGCATTCAGATAAAACCAAAACTGCCCTGGCTTTAAACTCTGGACTAAATCATTTTGGAGTCAGATTATGGATCATCCTACCATTCTCTTGTTGCTGGGTCTGAAAGGGAAAACTCAGGAAAAAGCAAAAAATCTGTTCTATCCAAACAGCCAGTTCTGTTCCTCCAATCTGTGGAGGCTGTTTCGTTTTAATAATCAGTCTTATGGGTAGGTGGTCATCTGAACAGATCTGAATCTGCCTTTTTCGAGGTAGATTCTGCAAACTTGAGAAGCAGATGAACTGTTGTGTTGAGACACAGGTTCAGTATGTGATCACGGTCAGACAGCCTAACATCTCTACACTGGTGTTACTTCACTCTTACAATGGAGATCAAGATAGTGTGTCTTGACACTGCATTATAGGGTTTATCTATAGCTCGTAAAGGAATTCAAATGCATTGAGTGTGACACATTCCACTTACAAAGGAAATCCTTTTCTAATGAAGAGAGGCAGCATATTTTAATATTTTAAATACTTGACAGGGAAGCCTAGGTTTATTTCTGATTATCCTAATGACATATTGTCAATGAGGCATCACTTCATTTTTAACACATTGATTTTGTCCTCTCTCCAAAATTGGATGAATGTTGAAATATCTTGCTTTGTAATTAATAAGAAAACTTCCAGATGGAAAATATCAGAGAGAATATTATAAATATCACAGCTCACAATGCTATGTACCTTGAAATCAAAGGATTTTGAATGATTACCAAATTGCATTTCTTCTTATGAAAACTGCTTTGGCAGCAGAAGCCTTAAAAGCAGCCCTGTTAAATGAATGACATTGTTTTTAAGAAACTATGAGTCCTTATTTTCATAATAGTCCCACAAGCTCATCAGTTCAGATCTCGTTTGCAAGAAACCAATGCATTTTGTTTGCACACTGACCAGTCCACAGACCTGTGGATTGTGACACATGCCATAGGAGCTTTCCAGGTGTGACTGCATGATAGCTCCCAGGATTATACTAGTTAGCTGGCTGGCTGGTCTCAGAATTCCCTGGTTTTATTCACATTCATCGAGTGAAGGGGGAGATAATTGTTGAGGCACTCTGCAAAATAGTGTTCCTGCAATCCTCCTGCTCAGGTTGGTGAAGTTAATTCACTAGAGAACCTGTTTGAGGATGAAAACTCACATAACTAATATCAGTGCCTGACATGTGATCACTCATTTCAATTACCAAAGTACAGTTTTTGCTCTCAGCAGCACAGCCGGTTGAGTTCTGACTTACAGAAACAATTTCTAATAGTGGATCAAAAATGCATTCATTTTCATTTGGAGTATTTAATTTATTGGACAAGTTGGGCTTGCACAGTGATACAGCAATGCCATTATATTTCTAGCTAAAAAAAAAAAAAAAAAGCTAAAAAACCCCTGCCATGACATGCTAGCTATTTATTATGCTGTGAGAAGCTTTGGCTGAAGTCTTGGCAAGTCCTTAAGGAGATGTTATGGTTCTGTTCTCCAAAGTTTGAACTCTGGCTCCCAAAGTCAGACTGGGTCATCCACACCAGTGATGGGCAAAGCCAGTATTTCCAGGGCTCTTTAAAATCCTGGGGTGAAGAAAAAATTAGAGTTGACTTGTTTTTATTTGGTTGTAAAACCATTTCATTTATTGTAGGAATAGCAAGTCCCTTCCTACCTCCATACCAGAAAACATATTAAAAGGAGCATCTATAAACTTTACTATGACTTGTGCTCTGGCACTAGATAAGAGTAGAATTGCTGTTAATTTCATTCATTAAATTTACTGTCTCAGCCCAAGCTGTGATAGATACCAAACAACTCAATTTTATATCTATTTTCTCAGGAAACAATTTCAGTTTTACAATGAGACCAAAGTATTCACTGGGTTATTTGTAATTTGAGAATATTCTGCCCAGGCCCTAATGTGGCTTTCTTGTTTCCAAGTAGGAAATGGTTATTAATATTCCCTAGATACAGAGGTGAAAAATAAGGAACAAAAGTTAATTTAGGTTTATAAATTTTAAAAATATGCTGTTCTTGGAAATGTTTTCTCTACTTTCCTCTGTTGCTTTGGTAGTATCTTGGGGAAAATATGCTGGCTTATCTTCACATATGAGTTAATTGATGATTAGCCTGATATTGCCAGGGGACAGATTCACTTCTCTGCTGTTTTTATTGCTGCCAAGAAGCTTGGGAAAAAGCAAAGGGAATATCTTCTACTGCTAAAATCACTAAACCCACTGAAAAGTGTGAACAAATCAAAAACATACATACACAAAAAACCAAACCCAAAACACAAGAAAGCTCAAGATGCTCTCATAAACCTGATAAAACATCCCCAAACACACTAAAATATCAGAAATTTTTTAAAACACCAGAGCTGAGCCTGCTCACGCATGCAAAGCACACAAAGCCCACAAACTCACAATAAAACCAAAAAACTGCATGCATTAAAATAATGAAGAAAATAACATGCTAAATCACATAAAACATGACTAACATGCAAACCCCATGAAGTGAGCAAAATTGTAAGAAACACACAAATGCTAAAAGGGGGGGGGATGCAGGAAATGATAAAACTGCAAAATTGCTAAAAACTAAAAAATGCTAAAAATGCAAATAAGCTGATGTCACTGTTTAACCCAAGCAGGCAGCTTAAGGACCATGCACTGCTCTCTCACTCCCCAGTGAGAAAAGGTAAAACCTTTGGGTTGCAGTTTAGTAGTTTAAATAAAGTAAAACATACTATTTTTGTAGTAACCAAAAGGAAGGTAACAAAAAGAAAGAGAAGAGTAAACCCCAAGAGAAACAAGAGTTGCACAACAGAGTTGCTCACCATGCTCTGACCAAGACCCAGCCTGTTCCCCCAGCAGCGATTGGTGGCTCCAGTTTATATACTGGGCATGAGTCTCCATGGTGTGGAACATCCCTTTGGCCAGGTCAGCTCAGCTCTTCTGGCTGTGCTCCCTCACAGCTTCTTGTGCAGCTCCTCACTGGTAGAGCACAGGAAACTAAAAAGTGAGCTAAAGATGCAAGAATTCGGTTTGAAGGGACAATTCAGTCCCTTCTCTGAAGCATCTGAATCATCCATCACTCTGAAAGACTCTATTTTGTGAGTATTACCCATTTCCCTATGCTGCTGCCACTTTATTATTCTTATGACACAGAACGATTATTTCTACAATATAAATAATATTTTACTCATGCACTGTACATGACTTCATAGAATCTAGGAGGCTTCCAACTTCTATTAGTGTTAAAACAAAGATGTGACACACAGGAGTAGTGCTGGGCTCTGCCACACCAGAGTTGTTGGCCCAACAAACAGCTGCACACCTGTCTCTTACCTTAGCAGCTGCATTGCCTCAGTTCTTAACCCTATTTCAAGCTGGAGGTTCAAAAAGAAAGAGACATGAAGGACTAACAGTCCGAACTTCAAAATAGGTCTCCACAACTACCTTAAAAATTCCATCTTACTGATTAGATATTTGCTGTCTGCTTGAAAACTGTGGGTACTTGTGATTCAGGTCCTTCATCCCACAAAGTTACGACATTTGACATGCCAAGGATTAAACAGCAGGTGATGGAGGAACTAAACAAAGTCATCAGCTACTCCCTAAGCTATCACTATCATGGTGTCACTCTCAGTTATCCACTAATTAAACATTCTCTGAAAGATTTAAAGAATAACGACACTACCTGCATAACTGCTTATTGCACAGTTAGCTGTTTTTACAGTAAAATTATTTCTAATGTAGATGTGTGATCACATTTCAATTCATCACTTATTGCCCTGCCACTATTACATTCTATGTTCCCATGGAGTTTAATCCTCATGTCTCTAAAATATTAAAACCACTTGAGGCACAAGGTCAATGTTGCCATGCACACGGTGAATACTAATGCTCGTGCTGTGCCTCAGATTCCAGACTGAGCCTTCCAGGAGGAGGAAGGATCAGAAAACCTTTTTAGTGCTGCACTAACATTGACAGCTTTATTATAGTGGAAATCAAATCAAAGGAAACATGTTTAACAAAACATCAGAGTTCCTTAAGGGGTTTTTTTTATTGATTAGGAAATACCACATAAGAAATGTAATTTATTTTGTGGTCTATATTAACTCTTTGTCTAAATGCAACAGTACAGTTTCTGAAAATGTGATGTATACAGAGAGTTCACTGGTGCATAAAAGGGTAGAACACTTGTGTGAATGGCAAAATCTGTACGCCAACTAACATATGCAACAGACTGTGACTTATTTCTTGGCATGTAAAATTGCATAAGTGGAACTCAGAGTTGCCTGGCAAGGGTCAGCAGTTGCTGCTTCCAAGAGCTGCTGTTATACTTATGTATTACAACAATATCTGAGCATAACTCATAAACATGTGGTGGGTCTTCATATTGTGTCACTGAACCAGAAGGACCTGGTTATAAAGGTATAAATTCAGTGTTCTGTGTTCTGGATTCAGAAGGAAAGGATAAAGGTGGCAAGAGAAGCAGACAGGCAATAAGGCAAATTTAATGACGGAATAGAGGCAAAAATCCATTTAACAAGAGAGAAGGACAGATGACCACCGAGAGGAATTTAAAATTATACATTCATTCTGGCTGTCCATATATGTTTCTTAGTGTTCATCTGAGTTCCCAGAAAACACAATTCCAAGTGTGGGGACTGGGAAGCTTGCAATTATTCAGAGCACAGGAGCGAAATAATCGTGACGGGTACAATCCTGAACTGGAGCTTGCTCATTTCAATTTCTAATCAGCCCTGTCTCATGGCACAGAATAAATGATAATTATAAGCACTGCAGGAGCTTGTTGCTGTCATGACTGAAGTCTGATCATTCTGTATCTGTTATTTAATTAAATTTGCTTATAAATTCCCCATTACGTGACAGTAAAGACAAGACCCGAAGTTGCTCTTCATTTGGCTTCTTTTTACTTTTTAATCCATCAAAACTTCTGAGCCCAAACTACTCCATTATTGTTTCTTCCCTGAAAAAAATCTGTTATTTTTTTTGTACCAGCCTGCTCCTTTCAAACTCATTCATGCATTGAAGCCAAGGGCTGAGTATTCCACGGTGACTTAAACTTCACCTTGTTTCTATTAAGTATAATGGGTCTGATAAGCTCTTTATGAAGGTGATCATATGGCTGCTGGTGCACAGCATCAGAATACCTGTAAAAGTACCAAAATTATCCCACAGGATTTCTAGCTTTTGGGGATTTCCAATTTCAGATTTAACAACTCAAAGGCCATACAGAAAGTGTGCATGTACAAGCACCTCACAAGTTCTTTCCCTGCTTGAGAAAGATCTGTAGGTGGAAACTTTGTGCAAAAGAGCAGTTCAGAGAACCAAACAGGCTCAGCTTTGCCACTGCACAGACTTGGGGCTGTGGGGCTTTTTGCTTTTTTCTTTTTTTTCCCCATATTTTTTAATTTTTTTTTTCATTAACTTCAACATGGCCTGAATTTTAGTTAGAGAATTGAAGGGACTGAGCAGTGAAAATGACCACTTCTATAGGGGGTTTGTGCTTCTATGCAGCTGTGGTTATTAGATGCTATCATTTCTAAGCTTCTTCAGTAGAAGCCTTAACATCCTAGATTTCCCTTTTGTTATTTTTTTTATTATGTCCTTAGAGGTAGTTTTGGGCAAACATTTTTTCTTCAAAAGAACTCATTTATTTTTTACATATTACCTTCTATTTCCCCAGACTGACTTGGAATTGTTTTATTCTTTTGTATAGTTTTGATGTCTTATTTACCTAACACAAAATGCAAACTATCAATCTGTGATGTTTATATGGCTTAATAAAACTCACTATTTTTAATTTTACCAGCAAAATACATCCTGACACATCAACTAATTGAACTTAGTTTTATATAATTGCTGTTTGTTGTAAAAATTATTCCCTAATATTAATCATAGACCCATAGAATGGCTTGTGTTGGAAGGGACCTTAAAGACCATCGAGTTCCAACCCCCTGCCATGGGCAGGGACAGCTTTTAACAGACCAGATTGCTCAGAGCTCTATTCAGCCTGGCCTTAAACACTTCCATGGATGGGACACTGACAACTTCTCTGAGCAACCTGTGCCTCACCACCCTCACAGTAAAGAATTTTTTCCTAATCTCCAATATCAACCTATCCTTTTTCAGGTTAAAAACCCTCCCCCCGGTCCTGGCGCTCAGCCCAGGTCTGCAGTGCCTTACTCTGAGTTTGGTGTGGTTTGTCATCAGAAGAAGATTGACGAGAAAAGGGATGATAAGAATTTATGATGGTCTGTGAGAAATACAGTGGCTTCACAGTGGTCTGGCATATTTTATGGGTTCCTATGATACATTCTCTCTTCACTACAAAGGCTCCTTTAAGCAAAACTGACCTTTGGTCTTAGCATTCATTAATACGTGACAGCACAGAGGCTCTAAAGAGCATTACACACTCCTGCTACCGCTCTACATCTTCATGTTCATATTTTAATTGGCACCAAACTGCACTGAGATATCAATTTCAATTGACTAAAACCAATTTATACATGAGATGTGAGTGTAAAAGTCCACATTGTTTTAATTAATGTGGTCTTTGCATACCTACTGTTCATAAAACAAATCATTTGTTATATCTTGCCATCAGTTTTAAAGAAAAGTATGATACTGAATCACTTTAACCTTCTTTAATGAAGATTAATTGCATAGCTATAGTAATGTATTTTCCTCTTTATGAGCAAAAAGGTGAAAATAAAAAGGTGAAATAAATGATTAAAATACATGTCTTAAATAACAGTTAAAAGGATAAGCTTTTTGGATGGGAGATCTATAATTTTCAGTAAACAACAACACTAAATGGCAAAATTAGGTGCAACTTAAACTTCCATTTCATATCTATTTAACTTCACTTTCAGCTTGGACACATTTCTGTGCTGTTACTCAGTTAGCAGTGGCTTTATTAAATGTGTCTTACTCAAGTGGAGAAAACATCTATTTTTAATGCCAGGAAGGCACTTATCCTTTCCTGCTTAACTTAGCACAGACACAGTTTTCCGACCCAGTCTTTTTTTCTCCAGTGTTACAGTTCATCACCTTTCCTGCACATATTGCTTCTCCTGCTGTATGTTGCTGGGGGCTGAAGAGGTAGACCTGAGTCACTAGAGGCATTTCTATTGCAGGGTGCATGTATTCACATATGCACAGGATTGTAGGGAGGTGAGTTTTGTTATTCTGCTGAACAGTCGGTTCAAGATCGGAACAGTTGAAAAACAACTACACAGCAGTTACCCCAAATGGGTGCTCTTAATAAATCATAATGGAAGGAATTTCACTACTGAAGCAAAATGAGGACCAGCTTTCCATGAGACTAGCCCTGAGCTAACCAGGGCATTTATTTTTTTTTAGTGCCCCATTATACAGCCTGAATAAAGTGTGTGAGACCAGACCATTGGTATGGCCATTCCAGACAAACAGCCCCTGCACAGGAACAGGTAATTCTGAGGCACATCAGCAATGCTTTCCCTGCATCCTGAGAGACAGAGCTCAAGTCTCCGAAGTATGAGACTGACTTACAGCATGCCAGAACAAGCTGCATACGAGGCAAAGGGCAGGCACAGCATTTCCCGCTGTGTTTGACATGGGGGGGGTGTGAAGCCATGTGGTGGAGACAGACCGTGGGTGGGGAACAAAGCAATTCCACCCAACAAAGCAGCTCTCCTGCTGGCTACTGGGAACATGATGCTGCAGAGTACTTGGATGTATTTTTTTGTCTGGGCAAACTTGCCAGGAAAACAATGACTTTTGCACTCTACAGGCTAGAATTCTTAATAATGAATTGTCCAAGAAGTACGACTCACAAGGAAAAATTTTCTAGCTGTTTCGTTTTGAGCACACATATACACACACGCTGCCTAGATACTTCATGATTAATTAATGTTTTGTGAGTCTGAGACTCCTTAATTAGACCAACAATTTGAAATTGCATTCAACAATGCAGGATGTAATTTATATTAGAAATGTCCATAGTAATTATCAAGATTGGAAAAGAAGTGACCCAGACATGACTTAACTAAAAAATTGTCAGCAAAAGAAATTAAATTAACACTCAGTGTTCCTATGAGATGAGAAAAGTGAGTCCCAGATCACTCTTTCATGGTGTGATTTGATGCAAAACTGGTCTGTCATGCTAATTCAAGGATTACTGCTTGCTATTAAACTCCCTTTTCCTTGTCTTCTATACGGTTTCAGATGGTGAAATCCTTTTACAATTTATCTGTAATATTAGTGAGGATGTGTCAGATTTCTGCATAGAAATAACTGTATCTCTGGCAGTGACCTTTGTATACACCTTTTAGAGGAAACATCTAAAAATCATTAACTATCTAATAAGAATTTACTCAATAAATTAATAATAATTAATTTGGGTTTTTTTTTTAAACATGCTGTTTTATGTTATGTGATTAAAGGCTCATTTCCATGGCAAAAGGAAGCATAAAAGCACCATGGCAGATGAGGGAAGCCCCAGTAACTCAGTCAGGGGACTGGATAGCTGCCTGGGGATATGAGACATGGTATGGAGTGCAGGGGAAGAACACAGGAATTTTGCAAGAGCTATGATAGAATGTTTAGAATAGGAAGCAAAGATGGTGAAAGGAAAGGATCAAGGTGGTTTGAGGAGGGACAAGCATGAGAAAATAGAAGGATAAGGGAATAAAAGGGGACAGCCATGAGTAAGCAGGGCAGGTCGGTATGTTTGTCTGGCTGCCTCTGTGCCTCATCAGAGAAGTCTGCTCCATTTTCTCACTAAATAGCATTTCTTACTATTGTCCTGAATGAGGAGACTCTCTTCTGTGTGTGTGTGTGTCTATAGATCTAAGGCCAGCAGCCAAGGTGGGGGCCATGGGTCCATGTGTCTGAGTCTGCAGTGGGAGGGATGGGGGTCCCTACCCCTCACCTGGGTGCATGTGCCAGGGCATGATCACAGCAACCCAGCAAGCACAACTGGTGGCAGGCAGGAGAAGAGGCTTGGGAGTCAGGTATTGAGGTGGCTGTCAGTCTGGGTCATACGCTGGAGAAATCAAGGTCACAAGGTGGCTACCGGAGGGACCAGGAGGTCCAAACCAGCTCCAAGTGGAGTCTGGGGCTGACTGAGACCAGGGTGCACATCTGTGTCTCTATGTGGGGCAACTGGAGTGAAAAGGATCCACAGGCTAGCTACCAGTGCCATGATGTACATGTATGTATGTATTTTCCACTAATGGCCCTTCATCCTCATCATCCAGAGAGGGGGGAACAGGATAAGTCCGTTGGTGCCCATCTGTGTGTGCCTGAGTGTTTCTGTCTGAGGTAACCTGTGCATGTTCATCATTTACTAGTGTGGGAAAAGTTGCTGGTATCTCCTAGTTACTGTAAAGTGAACTTTCCTGTACATTTGTACATTGATATATTGGAGGAGAGGAACCAGCACTGAGGCAAATGGATGTGGATAAATAGAAACAAGGTACCCTAATTGTTCTGGATCACAATTAGACCATCTCAGGAGTCCTGTAAAAAAATGTTACTTTTTCTGTGTCTTTCCCCCTGTTTGTCTGTAAATAATGTTATCTAAATGTTCAGCTGTTACTTGAGTAACATTCTGTTGTTTGGTTTTTTGAACCTGACCAAGGATGGACTGTAGCTGTCATAGAGAGAGGTTTCTTACTGGGTGTTTCATGTCAATCCTGACCTCAGCTGCAGTTTCCAGCCCCCAAAGGATGCAGGTCCTCAGCTGCAGCAGAAAGGTAGGCAAGATGCAGAGCTAGTGGTGGCTGTGCAGCTACAATGTGCTCCTTGATGTACCTCTGCTTCCCTCCTTCAGATAATGTGGGAGTTGTGCTCAAAGGAATGTGCGATCTCATGGTCTTCTGCTGACTTCATTCAAGTGATGTCCTGATGTCATTACAGTTGGTGGAAATACAACCCAGTGCTTAGACTTTGTTTTTCTTTTTTTAAGAACAACTACACTGCTCACAAAGTGGGTTTCTGTAAGAATCAATGTGAGTTTCATTTCAGAAATACTGGGTTAGTTTCAGGGACTAGTTTATAAAAACTGATGTGTTATTTCCTGAGAAATCTGGACGTTTCAAAAGTTTCCTTTGACAAAGAGCTATTCCACTCTAGTGGAACTGTGAGTGCAGCTTCATCAGGTTTATTTTTACTGCTGCTATAATCCTGCATTATCATCATTATTAATACCAAACAATTTTATGTTCCCTTAGATCCTTCCCTTTTCCTATGGATGATCTATGCCAACAGCAGCAACATTTTACTGGATTGCAAGTTTACTCTCTGAATATAAAAATTATTCATGATACTGCTTTCAGCTTGAATCATACAGCCCAGAGAAATGAGAACATTGATGGGCATGAATAATCAATCAGTGGTATATATCTTTGTCAGCTCAATATTTTTTCAGCAATCTGGAAATGAAAATGAGAAAAAATTTCTGTGTGCATGTTTGCCTTTATGCTTTAATAGCTGACAGTTTTAATTATTATTTAATATTTCTATTTAAGGCATCAGACATATAGTCACCTGATTGCCCACACTCTTCCTCAGCATTGCATCAAGCTTATGAATAACCTGTAATGACAGATGGCAAAGGGCATTTCATGACAGCAATTGACTTACTGGAGTTGCTGAGAGAGAGAGGCAAATAGCTACGTAACCATCCACAGGACAATTAGAATTCTGACTTCTCTAAAGAAAATCTTTGGCTAGCAATTTATTAAATTTTCCTCCTTTCCTAACATATTTTTGCTCACTTCATTCTTTCTGAAGCTCTTGAAGTTCTATGTAATGAAAGCTGTTTACTTCCAGGCTAGTTAATCAAACTGGCTGCTTTTAACATTTTTCAGTTATGGGGGATAATGAAAGCCACTGTCAGCCATGAACCATCACATTTCACCGATATGTTGGCAAAATACTTTCCTGTGAAGAATTTCAGAGTGCTGCATGAAACACATTCCTTTTCTAAAAAACAAAAAGAATATAGCAAGGGCTGGACCAAGCACTTGATTGTGTATTTGCTGCCAGTATGTACTTCTCCCTTTTGGCTTTTTCAGAAATTAGAACACAGAACATTTTAGTGGACTCCAACAGCAATAGCTTGTCTAGCAAAGCACTGTGAAAGCCATGCTTTTGAAGAAAATAAAACTCATCTGTCTTCTTTTTTAAGTACTGTTTGAAGTATATTCTTTGACTTCTCTTTATAGGTTCTGGACTAGCCCTGCAGAACACTGCAAATTCAGTCTGTTAAGTCTGCAGAGCTGATGCACATCAGCACTTGTTGTTGCACTTTAAATGAAACTCAGAAGACAAAATGAATCCTGCAGAAGGCAAGCTCATGAACAGCCTTATTAGTTTACTTTGATTGAATTGGGAGTTTCTGCCTTTTGGGGCAAAACCTGAGCTGTCATACAGTGGAAAATTTTAATATAAATTTTAAACATCAGTAAATAATGTTGATTTGAAAGTCATAGGGGTCCAGTCTACATGGCTTTTTTTTCCTTTTTTTTTCTTCTTCCCCACCAAGAGTTACTGTATTAAATGCTAATTGTTGCTGATCTCTGTATAATGTTTAGGCTGCCTTCCAATTCCCAGCAGGAAGCAGTCTGACCACAGGGCTGCCAGGGCCAATTCTCAGGGCATTTTCAGTGGTGTTGGCACCTACAAACCAAGAAAGAAACTGTAAATGAATTTCACACTGACATAGGGAAATTTTACTAAAGCTTTAATAAAAGAATAATAAAGGGATTTAGCTAATATGAAAAAGAGTGCAGAACAGTATTGTCCAGGTTTCATAAGGACAATGGTTTGCTCAGAGAGCAGTCTGATCTGAAGTCTTGTCAGCTCTGATGCAACATGTACAGGATTTTGTTCAGGAGTTTCTATATTTCTGCAACATGTTATTATTAATTTTGGTTTATAACATATTGTTTAAATTTATAATCCTGTTCCCTGACCTCTTTGTTCTCTTGAAACTGATATATTTTCTCACTAGCAGAGATAAATACATCAAAATCCTTTTGAAGTGGCTTTGACAGGAGCTGGACTGCTGATACTTTCATGCATCCCAGTGGGATACAGGGCACAGCCACACCCTGACAGAAGAGGAAGGATGAGCAGGGAACTGTTTTGCTCCCAGGCTGTGGCAGCCTGAGCCTGGCTGGCAGCTCAGCATCCCACAACCACTCACTCAGTCACTTCTCTGCAGGGGGATGCAGGGAAGAACCAGAAGTGTAAGAGGGAGGAGGAAACCACGACCTCAGAGAAACCCCCACAGGGTACACAGCATCACACCACTTTCTTCCCAAGGGGCAGACACCTTGAAGAGGCTGCCAGGCCCTGGGGTGGAGCAGCTGCAAGAGGCTGTCCTCATTTTTCAGAGCTCCTGCTCCATGGCCTTGGTGGTGGGAGGGGGATCTGCTCTCCAGGTCACAGAATATCCATAGGCTCTTGGATGTCACCTGGATTTTTCTCTATCAGCAGACAGAGATTGCATATGTAGTCCCCACAAGAGCAGGAAAGATCAGTAATTTAAGTCTTGAACTTTCTCTTCCAGGAAAGAAGTTCATTACAAAAGCTGCTAAAAAGAAGGACAGGGTGAACACTGTACATATAAAAAAAATTTATTTCATTTCTTCTTTCTTCTCCTGGCACTTATTTGCCATAACCTCTTTCTCCTGGTATATGCACATTTAGCAGCCTGTTCTTTTGAAGGCTGGTTTCAGATCTTTGACCAAGAAAAGCAGCTTTGCCCGACATGGCAGCAGTCTTAGCTGGATGGAACAGCAACCTCAGCATTCTCAGTATGGCTCTTTCAGAGACCTTCAGCCTCAACGCTGCTTGTGAATGTTCCATGTGTTTGTTCAAGGACTAATCAGAAAGAACAGGGACAGCAGCCACTTTTCAGGAAGATGGGAGGAAGTGAGACAGGACCTGATAACAGACCAGTAACTATCTCCTATCTACGTAATAGTGGAAAAGGATTATCAAGATATCCATAAATTACTGATTTTCTGACAGAGACCACAGTCACTCCCTTGCACTTATCTGAGGCACATTTGCCACACAGCAGTACATGGATGCAGGAAACAACATGGCACAGTGGCCACTCAGATCTGAAATTCTGGGAAGAAGTATAAATTGGCCAAATGCTAACATAGTCCTATAAATTGTATTCTTCACACTGGAATAAAGTTTGATGATTGCATGCCCTGGGTGAAGACTATACAGCTTTTTTTTTGCCTTTTTTTCTTTTTTAACTACTCACTGCTCTGTCTTGGACACAGTGCTGCACTGTGCTGGTCTGCTGTTGTCCTACTTAGGCCAGTAGATCAGTAGAATCTTTCTCAGTAATAGCCCTCATTCATTATGTGTTATATTTCCTGTGTGATAACATGCAATCAAACATGAAAAGCTATTCCAAAATATAAGTGATAACTGCAAAGCAGTTTCCTGCCTGGAAAGAAGGATTGTGGTGTTTAATTGTCTTGTACTCAAGTCTATAAATTGAGATTTTATCTTCCATAATTCAAAGAAATAGGGAAATCCTTTGGGTTTGGGTCTAGGAGCTAACTGTTCTATAAATCCTTTCTTCAGTCTCACAGTTAGGGCAGAGAAAATCTAAAAAAAGGAGTGAAGAACTAGACTGTAGAAGTGGATGGTACAGCCAGTGCATACAGTTCTGTGCTGAAAAGAGCTTCACCTTCTAAAGAGAGGTGTGAGAGCAAAATACACAAATACAAAATAAGTTGTACTGTGAACCATGAAACTAACGAAGACTGACAGTTTCCTCATCTGTGTTTTAATACTCCCTAATCACTCCCCAGAAATACTTCCATCTTCATTTTCCATGCTTGGATTCCTCCTCTCAGCCTTCTCTCAAATCACCCACTAATTAAACAAGACTATTAGCAGCAAGAATTGCAATGCAAGCCAGAGTGCAGGTCCCTTAGTAGTCAAGTACATGATGGTGTCTGGAAGGGAGACCATTCTACACAGCTCAGAACTAAAGAAAACTTAGATTCAATTACACAAAACCCCATTTTTCACAAACTGGGAAGTTCAAATGCTCCAGGTGTCTACAGCTCTCATGTAAGTTTAGATGCAGGAGATAGTTAGTTCAAAATTCATTGAGAAGAAACTGATAGACAAACATAAATTCTTTTTTTTAAAGAAAGAAATTTATTGTAAAATGTCCCAGCTGTGGTTTTAATCCAATCTACAAAATTCAGGAATGGAGGTTTGCCTCTAAGGGGCATTCCTGTCTCTTCAGACTCAGAAAAATATTTTGCCTGCCTCTTAAAAGGGAAAGGAATCCAAAAACTTTACTGTGCCAGAAGGCTGGGAATTATGAACCTCTGGAACCTCCTGCCACAGGTATTTATGGAGGATGACAGTTTGAGGAGGTTCAGAAAGGGAAGAGGCAAGTTCATGGTCAACAGGTTCACAAACAGGTTCACAGCAGGACTACGGTCCCAAACATTTATAATCCAATAATGCTGGATGTGAGGGGAATGCAAGGGGTACAGGGAGCAGAAGACAGACAGGTCTGTATGATCTCCCTAAACAGCTTCTACCCCTGCTAATGTTGGAGACACAACCCTGGACGTCACTGATCCCACTACAGACAGTTTTCTGAACCTCCAGTTCTTGGCAAGTACAGTTCAATCCTTCACCCTCTCATGCCACTTCTAAGGTTTTTGATACAGCATTTGAGAGCAATTAGAACACTCCTTTAGTTTTAGTACAAGACAACAACTTTTAAACAATTAAATCAACTCAGTCATCATATTCTATCACTAAACTGGAAAAACACTCATACACAGGATATAGGAATACATTTGCACAGGTTCATATGGTACATCATTCTCTGCTGAGTAGACCCCACTCTGCTTGCAGGGACTTCACTGACATTTCTCCTGATTTTCAGTGACATAAACTAGATCAGATGCCACTGAAATGGGCAAAAATTAGGAAGTTTCTGCAGGAGTGTCAATTCAAGCTTCACAGGATTTTCAGAGCAGCAGTCAGATAATTTAGTAGAAGACATCCATTGCTATTTCAAATTTTAAGTAGGAAAACCCAAAGAACTTATAATAAAACATACAATTTCACAAACACATTTTCAAAACACGTGCCTTCCTCTTTTATTGTTGCTTTGTGTTTCCTTTCTGGGTTTGCTCTGCAAACTGCTGTGTGAAGAATAGGGTATTTCCTCTCTATTGAGGATGACTGGGAACAAAGGGCAGAGAAAAACAATTATTTCAATAACTATTGGATGAGTGGTCATATATTCGAAGATGGCACTTATTTAACAGATATGGAAAACATTTTCAAACCAACTGATGTCATAACTCAGCTTTCAATAAAGACTTTTTCTGAGTTAAGATACACAGCATTTTATTTGCATGAAAATATACTTATGAAATTAATCTTGGTAAATAACTTAAAAATGACAGTTCTCAGAACATTGAAATTTATGTCCAATGTATTTACATGGAGTATAAAACTGTTTTCATCAGTTTCCATCGACCCAACCCTAAATAGTTACAAACCTTCAGAAACAGAAATTCTAAATTTAGAACAACAAATAATTGATGTTCAGGACACTCGAGCCAAGTGCTAACTAAATGAAAATACCTCAATTAATCATGTAAATTAGATTAATTTATGAGGATCTACAAAGGGAATAAAGGATTCACATATATAAAATATAGCAGTTATTCAATGTAGCATAATGAAATAGAAGTTTGTTACTCTATATGAATGATGAGAACAAACAGTTTACACTGAATAAGAAAAAGCTAAGAAAACGTAAACCAGTGTATAATGTCTCTGTCTCATATTTGAGAGTTTCAGTTTACTGCTATGAGAAGATATTTTAGATGATGAAGCGTAACTTGTTCTGCAGTGAGTTTGGTCAGAGCAATTCAGAGATGTGAGGCTCTTCTTTGTGCTCTGCTTTGGAGAGACACAGGGTAGGGGGTTATAACAAACTGAGGAGATTCCAACCCCAATGTAGTTGGGTTTTAGGCAAAACCACTTTTCTTCCAAATTCCTGTATTTCAGTTGTTGCTCAGCATCAAACACTTCCTGCAGGAAAGGCCTCCCAGTAAAAGGCAGCCTCTGAAGTTTTCCTGACAAGGTTCCTGGGAGGGAGACTTTCACACCCGTGATGCACAGGCATTAAATATGTAATCAACATGTATTCATTTAACATTTTTACAGGCAGAAGCCAGACTTTAAAAAAAAATAAAGTGCTCTACATAAAAATACTCTAAATCTGGGATCACCCCATGTATACCAAGGTGATCCAGCCAAAGGATGACTGCCCACACATAGTAAGGCTAACATGAACTTTTTCAGTCTTACAGAACATCCCAATATCCCCATACCTGCACTGGGGGGGAAGGGGGGAAACAAAGACAAACCAAAAGGAAACGAAACCAAACCAACCACACAAACCCACAAACAAAAAGAGTTGTGCAAAAATTACTTGAAGACTTGAAGAGAGTCTCTAAAGGCTCATATATTCTACTACAATTTGTTTCTGTTTTGGTTTTGGGCAGCTCTTGTAACACCTCTGACAGCTCAGCGATGCTGCATTTCCAACAGCCCCAGCTGCCCAGGCCCAGAGATCTGCCCAGAGCTGCACTTCCCTTAGCTTAGGAGTGCACAGGCTAACTCAGCCTCCAGGATTGGCAGACTCTGGCCACAATTTTTAAAGATCTGATTTTGGACTTTTGGCCACCCACATTTAGACAGCATTCAGGAGTTTGCATTTAACTTTGCTTTGAGGCAGTAGCTGGTTGTAACAGTAAACTCAAAATCAGTATTTAATTGTAACAGTAAACTCTAAGTCAGAGTTTCAGTATAATGGAACTACAGCTAGGAGGATATTAGTTGCAATTAAAATATTAACACAGAGTCTAATTTAGTCATGCACAATTTCACCAGTTCACTGTTGTCTTTCTCATTGCAGTCAGCCAGTTCCCACACATACACCTGCCTTTCACCACAAGCTGTACTCCTGACCTCTATGGTACAAACTAGAGACGAGATATTACTTTTTCTTCAGCATTTTGCTTTGCTCATCCATCTGGGGTAGGTATCCTTCATTGTAAAAGTAAGAAAATAACTATTGAATTAAATCTTCAGCAATGACTGTCCCCCCACTATGCCCTCAGCGTGAACTTCATGCTGGAGATCTGCATGCTTATTAGAAATCAGGTGGTGTTTGGATATTTGCTTCAGCAGTGTTGCAAATTAAAAACAGTTGGCAAATTAAAACCAGTTACTGCATTAATCACAGTGCGGATAAAAGAACACATACTTTTATAAGCAGGTCTACAAGAAAGAAACATTTCTGAATGTTTTCAATGTCATATACTGTGTATGCTATCTGTGGAAATTATGAAAGAATCTTAAAATATATTTTAAGGATTTTTTTTTAAATCCTCAATACAGAGAAAAGTAGTCATCTAAAAAATCCAGTTCAACAAGACCATTGTACTTTTTAACCAGGATGATGGTAATACAGAGTAAAAAAGCATTGAAAACCAAGAAAGAACAGAGGTCTTCAATCCTGACTTGCAAGTCTTACTCAGATTTGCTTAGTTTCCCAGTTAGGTCTCCCCTCTCCATTTCCTAAACATGCCTCAGAACTGCAGCATCATTAAAGCCCAGCCACAATAATACATAACCTGGTAAAACTGTCAAGTGTTGCAAAGTTAATTATGAACTGAAAATATATATAAAATAAAAAGTAGCTCAAAAGACATGACTGCAAATCGACATCAGCAAAACTGAGGGTAGGGCCCGGCCCGATATGTGCTGCTTCAGTGCATGAACCCAACCTGTTCTGTCCCCACCACTTGCAAATGCTGCTCTCTGCTGACATCTGTTAAAAGCGCCAGGGAAAAGCAGCTCCCTCCTCCCGCTGGTTTGGTCTTCATGGTGGACAAAAGACAGATATGCAATGAGAGGAAGTGGTCTGACAGGATAAGCAGCTCCTTCACCATATTCCTCTCATGTTACTGCCTTACAGCCCATGTCTCACAGAATTAAATGCTCCCAACTAAAAAAGCATCTGATGTCCCCATAGCTTCCCTCCAGAAAAAAAAAGATGCTTTATTTTTATTCCCTTATAAATCTTATGAACTAAGGCTAAATACTTAAATTCAAGAAATACCACTAAATGATGTTGAGTATTACATTTTCAGTGATTTTAACAGAGTGCATAGAAGAATAAATGCTGCTTCAAGTGTTAGTTGCTATTGTATAATAAGTTACAGGAAAGTATATTATATAGATAAAATAGATAGATTATACAGATAAAATAGATCTTGCCTTGTGTCACATTCAATTTGCAAGAGGCTTAATCACTGGCTATAGTGGGTTTTTCTGGGATTTGAAATTCAGTGTACGAAGTCGATGAGCCAGGTGTGCTCATTCCCGTGGGAGTTAAGGAAACTCAACTGCCAAACACAATTTTATGAGGCTGAAATCTTAGCTGACCCCTGGAGCTCAGTGTTCTTATCCACAATTAGCCCTGTGCATCAGGGCTGAGGCCACTTGAAATTAGGAAATTTCAAAAAGGAAAAGGACTTGTCTTATCCCTGGGGCTGTGTGAAGGCCACACAGTCTTCTTCAGATTTAGCTGTGTACAGAGTGACAGCAGGTCCCTGTGCTCATTGGTTTAAAGATGAAGTGCAAGATGAGAGAGTGTGATCATACCTTAAAGTTTACCATGTGCTGAAGAGGTTTGCTGAATCCTGATCTAGTACTAATGTAGAATGTTTAGCCTATTTCTGAACTTGTGGCAACATCACTTTTTTTGACAACATGAGTGAATCCTGTTTTGGGAAGTGCCACCTTCCCTCTCTATAGTATTACTTTATAAACTAAGTTTCTAAGTCCCAAAGTTGGGCTGTGAGAATCAGCTGTTGAGGCAGCTGCAAGCGGTGCTGATGGTAACCCCTTCAAACTACTCCTACTTGGTCCAGGACATCCACTCAGCCCAGGAGAACAATGTGCTGGTCTTTCCTCACTGCTTTGTACCACTCAAACAGAAGCCAATATTCTCACAATCAGTACGTTTTCAGATATCCTCTGTGTGTTCCTCACTCTGTTTAGTACAGAACAGATGGTTCAAACCAACACAACAATAACCAGAACGGATCAGGGCAGTTCACAGGCAAAGTCAGTGCAAGTGTGGAAATGGCAAGGTCCAACTTAGTGGCAATAAACCTCTTACAGCTAGACCCAAAAAGACTGCAATCATGCTTTGAGGGGGTATAGACACTAATAATGTTATACAGATACCTTTTTGTTTTCTTTTTAGATACAGAAGCAGCTATGCCAGCAGCAGACATGCAGAAGTAATCAGTATCTCTAACAGCAATAACTCACATCTCTTCAAAGAATCCACTCTACAGATCTGGACAGATCTCTTTCCAGATATACTCTCAAGCTCCTCCTGCTAAAGCCAATGGTATAACATCATTGGGGAAAACAGAGGGGATGATGATGACCCATGTATTTCATTAACTCTGGGAGCATAGGAAGATGGGAGAGCTAAAAAGAAAGGAAACATGAAGAAGACTGACCACACCATTTCAATTTTCTTGAACAGAAGCAACATAAAACCTGTCTTTTGTTTTGGCACATGGATTAATATTGATTAGTCAGAGTCTAAAAAATTATCAGTCATTTAGTAAGGACTCAGCTGATCAAATAATACAAGGAAATACTGGAAGAAATCCTGCTGATGGTCAATCAAAATACTTGATCTTGTCAATTGCCACGGAAAAACGTGGAGAAAACATGTACCTGCTTGAAAAATTTATTACTTGTTAGAATCTCCACCTGTATTGTAGATAGCTTGGCATATGCATGTTAAAATTCGAGCATAAATGAAAACATGCACATTTGGTGCTGTACTGAAGTGGGACAGGACAACCAAGACATGTTATTGTTACCTCCTTGGTTCATGAGGTACCAAATTCTGACTGGAGGGTGCTCATTGCAACATTGGAACCCCACAACTGAGAGGTGAAGTAGGGTTAATTTTTGGTGAAAACTGTTCCATAGTAATGCTAAGTAAAGCCAACAGTAAATGAGTTCATTAACTTTTTTCAGCAATGTCTGTATTATGGCTCTGCATCGTGGTGAGACACTTTGAGCCACCAGAAGTGGCATTCGTAAAGTGAAAACTTAGTTGAAATAAACAGATGTTACTACCCCCTCACCAAAGTGATGATCCATCAAAGTCGATTTTTTCAAAGGTAAAACTTTGGTACTTCAGTATCTTGAAACCAGCCTGTTTATAAGTTTTCTTGAGTCCCCAAGGTACACAGTTTATAGTCTTCAACTTTTTACTCATCAATCATAATGCTTTTTCATAATTAAAAGAACAAAATATACTTTAAGAAATGTAGGGTTATTTTATCCTAAGTGCCAGACTGCCAGAAATCTGAAAAGCAAAATAAAAGTTTGCTTAGGACTAACTCATCTGTACTTGATTTGACCATACATGGCTTTCCCTGAACATGTAAATGGTGACTAAGCCCTTATTTGTTAATCTGAAATGCTTATACTCAAATAAAATATGATTTCTTCAAACACATTAATAGGAGTAATTCTGGCTTGGTGAATCAGTTGCAAGTGTCATATTAAGAAGATAGACTCTCAAGAGACATAACAAATAATTAAGTCCTTGCAGGAAGCTCATCTGTTTTCCCACTAATGCAAAGGAGATTTAGATGCAAACCCTCTATTGAAGCTACTTGTAGTTACCCTTGAGCACGTACAAGAATACAGAAAACTGGAGTGCTGGGGAAAAATAAAAGTAGTATTTTCCAGTGTCCTAGTTCAGCAGGTGGGACCAGTTGTCACTGTGTGGGGGTGATCAAAGCTGTGTATTCTACCCCCTCTATTCATTCCCAAGGTCAATGGCCCATTTGCAGCAGCTTTCCAGGGAGTCGTCAGCACCTCCACTCCCAGCCTGAGGAGGCGTAGGTGCTAATGGGCCATCAACAGTCCAAAAATAGCCCATGACTCACAGAGTTAATCACCCATTGTGTGAGTCCCTGCCCTGGGGGAGGGACTGGGTGCCCCCTGAGGGTACATAAGGGATGGGTAAGAAGACCTCGGGAACCTTTTGTCGGATCCAGAGGAGCAGCAGGACCTCGACAGCAGGAGACCACCATTCTCGACCAGACTACAGCCATCACCTGCACCAACAGGTTTTTCACTTCCTTTTGCTTTGGACTTGGAGGAAACCACATAAATCTCAGCACAAGGCTAACAAACCCCTTTGGGTTTGTACCCCAGGGCACTGGGTTATACTTCTGGGTTTTGGGAGTTGAAAGCAATCTCCCTTTGTCTCAGTGTATTTACCGTATTATTATTATTAAATTGTGGCTCTGACTTATAATCTCTCTTGTGTTGAGTTCATTTCTCCTGCTGGTTTACCTCTAAACCAGCACATCCAGCCATTGAGATATCTCAATTTATGGCTGCAGATTTGTATGTTTATAAAAGTTTCGGACTTATGAAACATGGTAGCTGCTGAGAACTAAGACTTTGAGTCCTATCCTATTAGCCTAGGACAGGTTCAACTGAAAAATGGTTCCCTTGAATCAAAAAATAAAAAATTCTGTAGTAAGTGCTACTGTGAATCTGGTTGCAAGTAATTTGAGAAGTACTTCCAATTATCTTTGCTGGCTTAAATATTGCATGAATCTGATTAATACTTGTAACCAGGAACATTCTATGTGGCTTTCAAATAAACTTCCAACATTCCATCTCTTTTTGTTAAAGATGGCTGTATTGGCACAATGTGTTGTAGATTTATGTAGGGTAATTTCTGTCTGTGTGGGAAATTTGTGTCAAGATAAATAACATTACTGTGAAACTGATTGAAGGATAAAGTGCTTCTAACCAAATAAAGCAAACAAAATCAAAATGAACACATGCTGACAAACATGCAGTTTCCTAAAGCGAGTAATGTATTTCATTAGGGGATATGAACTAATGTTTCTAAAAGAATTTTGATCCTAAAACATTACAAATCTAATTTTAGAACACTCCAGAATGACTGGAGAATGTCAGGAAGAATGATGTCTTTCCAGTATGACTCATAAATTCAAATATATTTAAGTAAAAGTCTCTAAATAGTGCATTCTGTTTAAATAACAAAAAACCCCTAGAACACACTTAGCAGCAAAGCTGAGATCCATCTGAGTCCTAGAGATTTATGCTGAATTTTTTGTATTGTAGTCATGTAGATAAATATTTGTAACACATGAAGGCTTCACTGTTTTGGCAATCCCAAGAATGACATCGACAAATACCTACAAACTCATAAGAGTTATGAGCCAGCTAATATAGGACCTGACAGAGCAAAATTTTTCCTCACTGCTATAAAATGAAGAAGCCCAAATCCTAGGTATTTTTGCAGCAAAACCTGCAACCCCTCCGAAGAAAAACAGTATTTTGCCTTGTTTAGAGTGGTGATGAAATAACCAAAGTATGGCCCTAAACAGCAAGTGTATGCCTGACTTCTGAGAGCAAAACATTCTGACACTCCTGTTCCAGTGCCACTCTTCTCCAGTGGAGATTGCTTGAAGCAGCCCTTGTGAGTGATTTCTGCAGAGGTATGGGCAATAACGAGGGTGCAATGATTTTCAGGAAAAAAAATGATGGGAGCCAGTGTTTCCCTGCAGTCCTTGAGGCTCTCCTAGCCCAGCCAGCTCAAACACCCCCTGGGTGTCTGTTTGCTGCATGGCTGCTCCTGCAGACTTTCCAAGCATGCTGAATCCTCACACGCAGAACTTGCCAGCTGAATGTCACATTCTCTGGCTTTGCCTTTTTCCAGTGGTTCTGTGCCTGCCATGAGTGCAGCCCGGTGTGGCACACTGGAGTGCTTTCACAGCAATTGCAGTGACACTGCTCACACTGCATTAACTTGAGTGCTTCATGGATGTGACACACAGATTGCACCCCAACAGATCCACTGTTAGACACCAAAATGGAATCTCTACACAGAAAAGATGTATGCCACATAAGTCATGGTCTGTTTGGACCTCTCAAACTTGCTGGACAAGATACTGTAAATTAAACTTTATCACATCAGCTCCTGGGAAAGAAAACTAACACAACAAAAAAGGTTCCATCCTCTTTGCAGGGGAATTCATCCCTTAATTCATCCACACTCTAACTGACAAACTATTAGTTCATAACTCTCAACGCATGATTTGGAACTCATGTACCTGTGAGCAAAATAGTTACCTATCAACGGTGAAAGTGCTCATCCTTTCTTCCTCCTCCCTCAGTGTGTGGGCATCCCCTGAATCCCATTGGGATGCACAAAAGCCTGAGCAGTCTGGCTCCTGTTGGAGCTGTTTCAAAGCTTTTTGTGTGAGCCAGGACATTTCTACCACCCAGGCTAGAAGTTAGTCTCTCCCATTGCCACGAGTTAGGCCAAAATCAGTGTGCAAGGAGGGTGGATGGATGACTACAGGTGACAGAGGAGGCGTAAGGACATGAAGCCTTTCCTGGTGTGGTAAATGGTTAGAACTGTACAGTGTTGCTTTTAGTTGGTGAAGAATTGAAGAGGCTGGTTGAAGAAACTTTGAGTTAAGCCCCTCACTTATCTTGCATAGTGCTTGAGAAAGGGCTAAGCACTGAAGGATGTCTGGAATGAAGCAGAGGTTTCACAGACAGAAGTTTCAGTGAAGCACAGAAGAGCACCTGCCTCTCTGTACCAGCCACTGCCCTCACTCCCCCTTCACTGTGTGGAACAAGCCTTGTTGTAAATCTGGTCCAATAAGGAGATAAGGATGTGCACAGCACCAGCACTCTGGGGAAGGTCAGACAGCCTTTACCGCCACCTCAGTAGGTGGAGGAGGACCAAAGTGTTCATTCTACATTTTGCACCAACTATAAATTCTGACAGAAAGTAACTAAGACCTTCATTAAGCCCCTTTTACATGTTAACTTCCATGCCCCTAAGAACGCAAATGAAGAATAAGAGGATGTGTAATGTATGGATGACTAAAGGCACCAAACCCCCAAACATAAGATGTGATTGTTCCATTCCACTGGGAGGAGCCAAAATTTATAGTATTAAAGGGGGGCTTTGGGGCAAAAAGGACAGAGGGGATCTGTTGATCAGTTGGCAGACTGAGTCTTTCTTCCTCCCCTGAAGGGATGCTTTTAGGTGAACTTTGTACCTCCAACTCCACTGAAGCAGATGCGGAAATACTCATTTTTTTATATAGATCACTGATAGATCTCCTACTGTACTTTCTGCCACAACACACCTTAACAGGGTGTAGTTGGTGAATTTATCACTGGTGATTCTGAAGATGCATTTTTGTCACTTCCATAAACCCCACTGTTCACGAATATGAACTGTGCAAATCCTCCCTGAACACAGCCAGACCTATAGTACTGAGCTGGTAAATCGTGCTAGTTGTGAATCTGTGCGTGTCAAAGTTCTTGTTGAACTTGACCAAACCTGTAGTGCTGAATGGGCTGTGATCAGAAACTAAGCCCAGGCACACCCAGCCCATGGATCTCTGAGTGCCAGCTGGACCACGGGGAGATTCCTGGTCTGACCCATTTCTGTACCCTCAACACAACAGGCTCTAAGGCACCCTCTCCACCACATTGGTACTTGGGATTTCATGTCCAGTATGTGAGAACACCTCACTAATTTAGCCAAAAATCAATTAAAATACTTTATGTGTGTATTTATCTCTTTGCCTGGTTAATTCTCAGTCAGATCAGAGAGCTAAGCCATCTCACCAGAAGCTGAACACTGATATTCCTAAAAGCATCACTAAAAATAATGCCTTTTAAGAATTTGAGCACCACATTGCATGATATTTTTATCAGTTATTATGTGTCTTTGAAGACAACTCAACTTTGAAGCCCACTCAACTTTGAAGGCCTTTTTGTCTTCAACATGAGTAAATTTTAGAACTAGTATGACACTAAACTTGCATGGATTAAGTGATAATTGCATGATTTACATAACTGTATTGTTGCTGGATGCTAAACTTCTTGTTGTATGTGTGAGATACTTGATTCGAATGTCAGAAAATCACAGAAATAGCTTAGAAACTGATGCAATTACTGTGGTTAAAATAGGGAAAATAAATTTTCCATCAGTGGAGGGCATTAAACTTTTATAAAAATAAATGCAAGAAAAAAATAAAGGTTGGGAACCTGATTGGGGGAAAACAGGCTACAAACTTGTCCCTTTGCCTTCAAATGCTTACTGTAGTACAAAAATTTCAAGTACAGCCTTGATTTAAATAGAAAGTGATTTGTTCCTAAGTGTATGTAATAAAATATCTACTATTTGTTTTGGCTAAACCACAGAATAATTCTTTTGAAACAATTAATTAGTGCTTAGTAGCCAGCCTTCTCTCACACTGCTATGAAAGATAAGAAAGATTTCTGCAGATCTATCCATTGCCACTTCATTGGATTCTTGCCAGTCAGACTTCAGTCCGTAATTTGAAAATTGTGTTACTTTAGAGTTTGTAATTTTAATCTCCTTTCACAAAGGTGTTCTCTTTTGAGAATGAAGATCTTTTTGCTTACCCTGTTGTTGACTTGGTTCTAAGGTGCTGTTTTCCTACCTGAAAGATAAGGCAGAGGTTCAAGGGAAGGTTTTTTGGAGTTTGTTGCCAGAAGGGGTTATGGTGACCACCCTCTGGGTATAGCAACTGTAAACTTGTTCAAAGTGAAACAAAAACTGTATTGGTAGACAAAATAAAACATGGGGATTTTTTACCATCACTAAGGCCATCAGCATTCATACTTTTTGTCTTTGGTAATGAAGACAAAGAAACTCTTGTCAAATTCTTTTTGAAAATTATTTCTATATTTTTTCTTGATTTTTTCACTAGTTTTCTGCAGGCTATAATTTAGGAGAAATAGAAATAACACTGGTGCCAAAATGGCTGCAAGAAAGACAGCTGCATTGTAAGTCACTCAATTTTAATTTCTTTTCCAATTTTATGCAAGGAAATGAAAAATAAATTGAAACCAACTGATTACAGTAATAATTTTTCAATATCTTTATTTGATAAAATGCCATCTTATTATTGTGTTAATTCACAGAGGCACTCAGGAATTTCAAGACTTGAAATATCTAAAGATTGCTCAAAATCCTTTTGGTTCTTACATCAAAATTACAAAGGGAACTAAACATTCTCTTTTCTCTTTTGATGTTTTTTATTTCTTCTTCCTTATACAGCCTTAGAAAAAGTAAGAATACCTCCAGTAACATCATCTCCTGAACTAAATTTCAGGAAGGCAAATTAATTCTTCCATTTTTTTCGTGTTCATTTTATACAAAATGTATGAAATAGCCAGTACTGCTCACATCACACAGAATGCATTCAAGAAAATTATGCAGTGTTAAGTCAGAACAAAATACTTAGTGGTAAAATTGTCACATTCTTGTGCCTGTTTTGGAAACATCAGTTAAAACTTGATAGCTGAATTTTGACCTCTTTGACAACATTGATCTCCTACACATTTCTTTCAATATTTTTTCTTTTTTTTTTTATTGAGAAATGCTTCTTTCTGCTTGAATCTGGTTTGAATCACAAATTTCACACATATTTGAAACTGTGCTTTATGTTTGCCAGTTACACAATCCACATATAAAAATCAACCAAAGAAATCATGATCTGGTTTCATCACATTGCTGCACAAAATTCTGGTAACGTTTGTTGTACTGGGTATGTGTGTATATGTGTTGGGTCCAGTCCTGTTTAACATCTTTAGTGATGATTTAGATGAGGGGATTGAGACCATCACCAGCAAATTTGCTGATGACACCAAGTTGGGAGGGAGTGTCGACCTGCTGGAGGGCAGGAGGGCTCTGCAGAGAGATCTGGAGAGACTTGAGAGATGGGCTGATTCCAATGGGATGAAGTTCAATAAGGCCAAGTGCTGGGTCCTGNTGAAGGGACTGGAGCACAAATCCTATGGGGAGAGGCTGAGGGAGCTGGAGTTGTTTAGTCTGGAGAAGAGGAGGCTCAGAGGTGACCTCAGCACTGTCTAGAACTACCTGAAGAGAAGTTGTAGCCAGGTGGGGGTTGGTCTCTTCTCCCAGGCACTCAGCAATAGGGCAAGGGGGTACGGGCTGAAGCTCTGCCAGGGGAAATTGAAGTTGGAGATCAGAAAAAAAATCTTTAGAGAGAGAGTGATCAGGCATTGGAATGTGTTGCCCACAGAGGTGGTGGATTCACCATCCCTGGAGGTTTTTAAACTGAGATTGGACGTGGCACTGAGTGCCATGATCTGGTAAATGGCCTGGAGTTGGACCAAGGGTTGGACTTGATGATCTTGGAGGTCTTTTCCAACCCAATCAATTCTATGATTCTATGTGTCAATTAGAGACTTAATAATTGCTGTGATACGACTGTTTAGAAGACAGATCAGCCAATTTTAAACTTCTAAGCAAAATTTTATTAGACTGACATTTTCTAACTATGCACTTGGTGCTAATGCTTAGCTCATATCCATCATCAGTTGTCATCCCTCCATAATCCTTCACAATTCCTCTCTCAGGTTATAATACAGCTCTTCTCTGCTCTGAGGTCACTGAGGTTCAGCAAACAAGACTCAAACCTGACTACCAAGGAAAGGTGAAACAATAGTGAGGATATTACACCACTCTCTGCCGAACCACGCTGGGGATCCTGCCCATTTATAAATATGTTGTGTTTATGTTTCTGAGCAGTTGCCTCTGTATCTGGGATATTATTGCAAAAACTTAGTGAGTACTTTCCCAGGCTGCTGCAGGTGCATTGTGCTGTAGTTGGACTGGGTTTTTCTGTTTGTTTTTCCTTAGTTAGCTGATGTTTCTTTTCTTAAAGCAAAACTAATATTTGCCCAGCTTTGAGGGTTGTGTTTTATCACTGCCCAATAGGTAACAAGTTGGTAATAAGTTTAATCAGCCAAGCCCGGGCTTGGTGCAGTTAACATAAGGCAGAGTTAACTTAAAGTGGGACCTTGTTTTTGGCTTTGCTGAACCCCCTGAGGTTCTTATGGGTCCAGTTCTTGAGCTTGTCCAGGTCCATTTGGGTGGTATCCCACCCTTCAGGTGTGTCAGCTGTAGCCCTCAGCTTGTGCCATCTGTGAATTTGCTGAAGGTGCAGCACTCAACCCACTTGTGGGTATGTGCTGGTTTAAAGGTAAATTGGCAGGAGAAGTGAAGCCAGCACAAAAGAGATTATAAGTCAGAGCTACAATTTAATAAAAATATTACAATAAATGCAGTAGCACAAAGAGAAATTACTTTTAACCCACAAAACCCAGAGGTATAACCCAGCCCCCTGGGGCACAAATACAATGGTGTTCATTGGCCCCTGTGCTGAGCCACACATGATTCCCCTGAGTCCAAAGTAAAAAGAAGAGAAAGAAAAAACCTGTTGGTACAGATGACAGTCACAGTCTGATCGAGAGTCTCCTCCTGTCAAGATTTTGCTCCTCCTCTGGATCTGACAAGTGGTCCCAGAAGTCTCCAAACCCCAAAATTATATCCCCTCAGGTCCAGGTGGGACCACCCAGTACCTCCCCCAGGGCGGGGAGCTACACAATGAGTAATCTCACTCTGTCAGTCATGGGGTATTTGGAATCATTGATGGGCCATTAGCAGACATGACACCTCAGGCTGGGTGTGGAGGTGCTAACGACTTCCTGGAAGGGAGTTATCACAGCTCTTATCTCACAGGTGTCTTTCACAGCCAGCTCACAGCCTGGGGGTTAGGTGTGCCCTGGGCAGCTGCTGCAAATGGTCCATTGTTAACAGTTCCTGGGAAATGAATCGAGGGTGTAGAATACACAGCTTTGGTCACACCCACACAGTGATAAACTGGTCCCAGCTTGCTGAACTAGGACACTGTACCATTGATGAGAACATTAAATAGCACTGAACTCCATAGAGGCCCCCAAGGGACACCAGCTGTCACTGATGTCCATCAGCACACTGAGCCATTGACCACAACCCACTTGATGTCACTGGCCAACTAACTCGTCATCCACCAAACAGTCCACCCACCAAATCCATGTCTCTCTGGTGTACAGAGAAGGATGTTGTGGGGGACCATGTCAAAGGCCTTACAGAAGTCCAGACAGATGACATCCTGCCACATGAAAGGGAGGAGGGAGACGGAAATGCAAAGATTTCTGGTCTTAACTGTATTAATAAGAAATTATTAGCAATAAACGCTTCCAGACAATCTGATCTTTATGTTCCCAACACTGCCTGTTGGCTACGGACAGCACACAGGTTGGAAGGGTTTCTGACCTCTAATATGAAGCCACACTTCAGCCAGGAAGAACTCATCAGCTAAATAAGCACTTCCAGAAAAATTAGAGCCTTATGAACCCAGCACTGCCTGCTGAACTTCTGGACAGAACACAGGCTGGAAGGATTTCTAACCTCTGCTTTGAAGCCACACTTAATAGCTAGAATAGAACTTTTCCCACAACAGCTCCTGAAATAACATTTATTAATACAACTATGTGACAGTTATTGTGGGTTCTGCTTTGCCAGGGATAACGTTTAGCTGCAAGATTGTATTTAATTGATAAAAAAAGACCCCCAAAAGAAACCAGCACAAATCACATTTTACAGAGACAAACACACCAAACTCAAGTTTCAATACAAGCACAGCCACCTAAAACACTTATCTAGACACTCTCTCAATAACATAGGAACAGTGTATCCCATTTTCACAATAGACAAAAACACACATGTTGAAAAAGCAACTGCACATTGCAAAAGAAAGCCATAACTAATATGAAGTAGCAAAGTGTAAAGCAAGTTACTGTTGTTATATTAAGGTAGCAAAACACAGTTAGTAAAGGAGGTGCTTATCATAAGATGTAAGATAGAATGTATAAAGGAATGAGCTTTGTAAGAAAGTAAAGTAAGACAGTAAAGTATAGAAAAATAGAAAGCACATGGTCTCCTTACCCAACCTTGTTTCAGGAGGTAGGAGGAGGCAGGACAAAGCTGCCAGCAGCTACCCCAACAGAGATGATGGCATTCCTCCCTCTCTCCTGCAGTTAAAACTGCATCTTTTTATACCTTTTTTTTTCTTCAGGTGGTTGTGTGACTAAAGTCAATCTTTTGGGAGGGTCATACAGATGCCTGAGGGTGGGGGCTCCTTGAGTGGTTATAGACAATATCGCAAAGGGAGGCCGTGTCATTTTTTACCACTCCATCCTTTGTTAATCTCATCAGTTTGAAAGCTTTTGTCCTCGGCTGGGAGCACCCCTCCAGGGGGGGCTGAGGCGTTTCCCTCAACCCATCCAGGCTTATCAGGGCTATCATCCCACACATCCATAGCCCTTCCTTTGCCCACTGATGTGGTCAGTACAATGATGTTTGTGGGTACAACAGGCCTCTGCCTAAGATGGACTTTTCATGAATCTGTCAAGATAGTTGTGGAGTTGTGGAGGCAAAGTATGGGAGAAGGTTTGGAAAAAAGAAATTGGCTAAATAGATCTTCATCTGTCTCCCAACAGCCCAAGTGCTGGTAATGAGCTGTTGTGACAGCAGGTGGGACAGTCTGTAAATTTTACATGCATAAATAATTGTTTCATTTACTCCTGGAATGAGGAAATACTCTCTAGTCTCAAAGCCAATGTTAGAAGAACCAAGATGAACATGACCAGGTCAGTTTGAATGTAGATTTTTCATGGGAAACGAATTAAAGATAATCTGATCTCCTGCTGTACATTTTACAAATTTTTGTCTTATTTTCTTTTATCAATCAACAAAGACCATTATACAAATGCCAGAGTGTCTGTTGATCATAGCATGGAAGACTTACTCAGATAAAATTTTTATGGTTCTGTCATCCTGCTATGTAGGAGTCTGAAATTTTAATCTGAGGAAACTTGAGCTTTATTTTGATGTTTGTCTAGTGCCAATCACAGTGGGATTTTGCTTCATGACTTGAGATTTGTGCTACAAATGAGATGCAAATAGTAATAAATACCATGCTATATTGTAAAATGAGAGTGGTTGCAGAAAATCCAAGATGAATATGTGCTGAATGAGAAGACGAAATTCAGCCTGCATGTTAAGTTAATAGAATCCAAACAGCTTCATCTCTTCATTCTCCTTAGGACCGTCCTTTATTGACATGTAAATAATATTTGTATTGTGTAGGTTTGATGATATCAAAGACATTGTTAACTCTTCACAAGAGATTGCTTTCCCCTTTGAAGCAAATGTATACTGTCATTAAGATAATTGTTATCATTTTTTAACTAGCCCTGGTGTTATGATAAGGCTTCTGTATAGGGGTTTGCCTTGTGCTAAAAGTATATGGATTAGCTCTTTCGTTTGTACCTAGAGGTAAGGAACTGGGAAAGGCTGATAGTCTTGTTCTTCCACTTGAACACTCCAGTGGAAAAGTCATAAACAATCAGGCAGTCCTTTGTCTAATTTTAAAGTTGCTGAAATAGGAAAAAGTTTGGAGTAAATGGAGTTTTTCATTGCATAAAGTCTGAAAACTGACATTTACAGAATGTATCATTAAAAATAATATATGATGAGTCAGCTTCAGAGAAAAAACTATTTTTTTCTCTTTGCTTGGCATTAGTCAGAGCCATTTTTATTAATTCATACATTAATGCTTAAGAGATACACAGCGCTTTCCCTAAAACCAGATTTTTTGTAGGTGGCAGGTTCATCAAAATTCAGTTGGGGCACTTTACATGACCTGACTATAGAATATTTTTAGTATGTTCTATCAAAATCAGATCTGTCTTTGGAAATGTTTTAATGTCCTGATATCATACGACCTTGGATTGTAACCATTCCATACAATGACAGGATTCCTGATGCTCTCCCACTTCAGCACTCAAACAAATTTTTAGGTAAGGTGTTGCTGTAAACAAAGATGATGAAAGATCATAGTCACTATAGAGTCCATAAAGTTCTTTTGTTGAGTTTTTTGGGTTTGGTTTCATTCCTCAGTATGTTGCTGCTCACAAAAAATTATAGGACCTTCATGTAGGTAAGTTAGAGCAGGACACATTTTCAAAAGGAGGTCACAGAGGGACTTGTAATGCTATTTTGTTTATGCAACAGACTTCTCCTAAAATCGTTTAGAACTCTATGCATTATGAAAAACAATTTTAAAATTTTTTTGTTGGACCTGTTCAAATTCTTTACATTTCCTAAGTGTCATGTTGAGGCAAGCTCTTTGAAGTTAATTCATGCAATAAATACATTTTGCTCTGCTATTCCTTATTTTGAAGTAATTGACAAGAAAACTTCAAACATATAAAATGAAAGGCAAATGCATTTGAATTGCATGTTGGTTGTTTGCTGTCTTTTCTGTCTTCCACACAAAAGTGCACACATGACTTTGTTGGTACAGAAAAATCAAAGGTGAGCAATTCAGATCTGTATAGACCCTGTGAGACTGAAGGCACATATCAGCTGAGAAGCAGCAAGGCCACAGCTGCTGTTATCCAGTAAAGGAGAAATCACTCCCTTGGAGTTCTTGGCAACTCCCCAGAAGTTTCTCATGAGAACTCCTCAGGTTTCCCACAGGACAATAGAGATGTTCCTGAAAACAGTCAGGATGATTTCACCAAAACACTGGACTTGTGAGATATGGATCACAACCAATTGGGATTTGTAGATTAATGGTGTGAGATTCAATTTAGCCAATGGAACGTAGCCTTAACCCTATATAAACCGTGTGCAGGGTGTAATAAATGGCATTCGCTTGATCACATTGGTCAAGTGCGTGGTGTCCTTATTCCTCTGTGTATTTATTGTTTACTTTATGGCTTCACACAAATCACAAACCCAAAAGAAATCTCAGAGTGCCTGTGTGTTGATTTGAAGACCACACAATGGCTTTGTTAAAACAAGTGGTTGTGGTTTTAGCCCACACACATATTTATTCTACCCATTACAGCACTCCTTTAAGGTGTGTATTCCCCCACAGAGCTGGAACTGGAGATTTTGTTATCAGGAGCATCTGCTGAAGAGACTCCCTGCCTTTGCTCCCTCCCAGTGCTACCAGACAAAGGCATGGAACTCAGTGTTGCTTCTCATCACCTTACTAGTCCTTCCTGCTGCTTAGTGGGACTTATTTTAATGGTGTTATTATAAAGGATTGATCCATAAAACAGGGGAATTTATGGTATCATTTCAGTTGTCCTAAATTCTCAGATTTTGGATTAGTCATGGTTTCAGTTATTTATGCCATTGAACAATTGGTTATATCAATCCAGACAAAATTGTCTAAGATTTACATAAATTATTTTCAAAGAGTAAAGAGCATTAAAAGGACTCTTACGTAAAGTGAAAAAAAAATCACAAATATTCTAGGAAAGACCAAACACTTAGCGGCTCTCTGGACTTGCTAAGTTAGAACATAAGACTCTTGGGAAAAGTGTTAAATATAATTACATAAGGATTTTTATAAGTGTTAAAACCCTGTCCTTTGCTTGAGTTTTGGGTTTTTTAAATAATTCCTGAGACAACAAAGGAAATCTGGAATGTCAAAGGCAAAGCAACACTGGTTTGTAGGCATGTCCCTTGATGCCTTTTATGTTCAAGGTCCATAAATCTTCTATAGCCTGACTGATCTGAAGGGCAGCTCAGCAAGGGCCCATTAGCAGCTGATGATAAAAGCCACCAGGACATCATTTGGTATCTCAGAGCTCACTTGATGCTGTTTTGCAAATGTGGTCAGAGTGTTTTAAGCCTTGATAATTAAACTGCTGATTACTAGAATGCTGCTATCTACTTAGTTTGTTATATACACTCCATAATTTATCACTGTTCCCCTGTAGTACCACAATCAGCCACGTTCTGTTTGATCTCAGACTTACTAGTGAGCATCAGCATTTTTGGGGGTTTGTTTTAATGATATCAGTACTCAGCTCTGCTTTGCTGACCATGTTCTCCTTCCTTGTAAACCAAGAGAGATTGGACTAGAAGGAATGTAATTCAGATGAGTCCCAGGCACTCAGCAATAGGACAAGGGGGCACGGGCTCAAGCTCTGCCAGGGGAAATTGAAGTTGGAGAGCAGAAAAAAAATCTTTAGAGAGAGAGTGATCAGGCATTGGAATGGGCTGCCTAGAGAGGTGGTGGATTCACCATCCCTGGAGATTTTTAAACTGAGATTGGCCGTGGCACTGAGTGCCATGATCTGGTAAATGGACTGGGGTTGGACCAAGGGTTGGACTTGATGATCTTGGAGGTCTTTTCCAACCCAATCGATTCTATGATTCTATGAAACAAAAGAAAGTTGTCTGCTTTCTGTCAAACAGCGTCTGACAGCAGTCTGCATACTTGCAAGGCTTCTATAACACCTGCTCTGAAGGAATGGGTTGTGGATAAAATATTTGACCACTGGATATTGCTCTCACTTCTAGTTATTGTTAACCAGGTCATCTGTTGATGGGAACTTAACCAGACATAGTCACACTGCTATGACAAACCCCCTTCTTCAGAGGGGAGGAAAGCTGCTCTCAGATTTCAGAAAAAGCTGAAAGAGAACAAAGACAAGCTGAAATAGAACAAGTAAAAAGAAAAACTCAAATACTGAAAGGAGTTCCTTAGTAAGACAAACTGCTAATAAGAAAATAATCAGTATAAATAGAAATATAAAATTACTTCCTTCCAAACAAGATGCAATTTTATTCATTGAGATTCTCTTAAGTTTTCACTTTATAATGTTACATAATATTAGAAGGTGAAATTCAGATTTGTTGCCACAGAGAAAGTTCACTTCTGTCAAAAACAGTATGGAAGGAATCACTGCATGGGAAAACCAAAGCCTTTTGACATTTCTGATGTTTGGATAATTCGGACACAATTTTTCTGATAAGTCAGCAAAGTTGAAATTAGCCAGAGTTCCTCCATTTTGAAATCATAGGAATATTGCACACTTTTAAGCAGAATTTAAAACTTCTAAGTGTTTCTACCTAGTCTAAAATAAAAATAACACCAGCTGCAGCCTTACTAGAGACAATTCTAACAAGAACCAGATCGAGGAATAAATGCAAATTTTTTACATATTTTCTCCTTCTGTGTTTACTGCTCCATTATATCACCATGTATCACCTCTAACAACTTCAGGGCAGTTAATTTTGTCATTCCAGTTGACAAATGGTGAGGATTTTCCTGTGTCACTTCTTTTTTTTGGTACAACATTTCAGGAACAGTCATTCAGCTGCTCTGCCTCCTCCACTTTCATCGTCATTCTTTGGTCTGATTTAGAACTTCCTCTGTCTCAAGTGGAATGGTCTTGGTTATTTTGAATTTTGGAATTATGATTTTCTTTTTCAGGTGTTTTTTTTTAAGATGTGTGAATTAGGTATGTGCAATCCTTGCTTACTATGACATTCTGCAGTGTTTTTTTAAACTGGGTGAAGTATTAAAATTATTTTGAATCCTTTATGTAAACACACTGATCTTGTGGCACAGCTTTGGCAGCAGATCCATGTACAGCCCATGTCAACCAGCCTTCTTTTATGGTGAAGGAACTGAGCAGTGAAGGAAGAAGACATGCTTTTCATATGTTTTGCCAAAGGTTCAGGGACATTCACAGTGCAGCCACTACCCTAAAGGATGTCCCAGATGTTAATTTCATATGGAGAAGATGCACAAAAATAGAAAAGCATGTAGGGGAAAAGATTCTTACTGTGCAGTAACTGTAATTCCTTGAGAAAATTTCCCAAGAGGCAAGGCTGAAGTTTCTGCTGTGTGAACCTTCTCCATCTGGTTTGAGTAACTCTACAGGAACCGGTGTCACGATTCTTTACTATGAAGGCTCCAATGAAAAAGAGTGAAAGGTGTCTAAAACCATGACCAGATTGGGAACTACTTCTAGGAACAGACTTATTCTGCCAAAACAATGCATATGTCACAAGATCAAGAAATGCAGCTTAAGAGGTGATGGTACTTGAACTATAAATGTTAATTTCAGAAAGTCTTATTTAGGTCCCAGAAGTCTGTGCATTGTTATATAAAATGAAATATCTGTCCTGAAAAGTTAACATTATAATAACAAAACATTGAGGGAGACTCCAAGAGGGAAGTAATACTGAAAATCTTGCTATCATAAACAAAGAATTTTTAGGCAGGCTTTGAAATAGTTTAAAATGATTGCACAGAATAACAAGTAGGAAAAGTAAGAAAATACATTTGTGTGCTCTTTATAGCACTTTGCCTCTCTGACAACTCTGTTTCTCAGAACTATGGTAGTTTTAGAGTGTGTTTAAGTAATTACTTGCAATTGAGTTGCTTATTTTATTTTATCTCACATAGGACTGCACAAACTTCAAGAACATTGTAATTGCAAGAAGAATATGTTAAGGTAGTCCTTACCCTAAAAAAGTTCTAAAAATTCTCAGTAGACAACTGGCTCAGTTAAGAGTTAGATATTTTTAATGTACAGAATAAAGTCCACAGTCTTTTTTATTGCAGTGTTAAATCTACAGATGGCGATTCTTCTGTAACTCAGTAGTTCAATGGCACAAGTGGAATCCTCCAGTACACAGTTTATATTATTATCTTAGCATGGTGAGTAATTGCAGACGTCAAACTCAGCACTACAAAAGGAAGTATCTTCAGAAGATTTTGAGAACCTTCTAGGTAAGTATACAAATGCTGTGCAGTAAGTTGTAGAAATGGCTACTGGAGAGCATATCTACATGATCAAAGTCAAAAGCTTTAACAATCAGAAGACTGCCTTCTGTATTTTGACAGCCTTCGATTTGTCTATGAATAATAAATTTGAGGAAATTAGTTCACATCTCTCTCAGTTAAGGGGATTTACAGCTAAGACAGAAACACTGATGGAGATAAATGAGAATATGTTATGTGATTGTTTTTCATATTTAAAATTCAGTGATACTTTGAAATCAAATACGACTTCTTGACAGGGATGTCATCAGACAGTTATAATGTCTGCCTGGCACTCTGAACTGCCTCCTGTGCCAGGGTCTGTCTCAGAGAGGTGTGTGCCATGGCCGGCATCACATTCACAAAATGAATATGCCGGTGTCTGCTCTGTCAAGACTTTTTATTGGGCTGGTCTGTGATAGGCACACAAATGCTTGGCTTGGTTTTCATTTAATACATGAGAAATCAGACAGATTCATTCCAGTTCCTTTCCATTGCACAGTCAGGACCCTCTGTCACATATCTGTGTTTTTCAGATTATTTACCCACCTGTGACTAAATGCCTTCTTTAAACAGTAGATCATGTCTGAGCCACCCAGCACATATACAGAACTCGACAGAGGGGTCCCACCATTATTTCTGTGAAAGATTCCAGAACCAGCTGCCTCGCACAATTGTCTAGAGGCTTCCCTTTGGACTCATCCATCCCGCAAAGGCACACCTCTCAGGGAAATTATGCCCAGGAACTTTGTTTTTTTGAAGCTGCTAAGTCTACATTTCCTGCTCTTCTCCTCCTCCTGTAACCTCAGAATAACTATGATATATTTGTGGTTCTGCATGTGCTAAGACTGGAATGACACTGCATGTTCTCCTGAATTCCACAAGACAGGATGGCGTATGGATCCCTGTTCTGTGATACTTCAAAGAGAAATCTCAGGAATTGCAAGCAATAAAAACACTGCATTCCATTTTCCACTTTAATTATCATCACAAATTCCCACAGTGTGCCACAAATTTATCTTTCAGCATGCCTCCCACTGCCTGTCTTTTCCAGAGGTTTCTGCTGTCTTGCTTTTTCAACAGTCCCTCCATGCCTGGGTTTTCTATAGCATTTTTTGCTCATTTCGTGGCAAATATACAGAAAGATTTAAATATTGTAGAACCTTTATTTCTGTCCTGGGTGATATTCTGAGGGATGAGAGTTATATGTATTGAGAGAAACGCTTGCCCAGCCCTTTTAAATCAAGATTAAGTGAGCTTCCTGGGAGCTCTTGTGAAAATATTTTCCTGCACTTAGGACTTGAGCAGCACTTACCCTGAAACAGGCTTGAAGCACATGTGGTATCCCAGTGACCTCACCTACACTGAAAGACTGAGCTCTGTGAGCTCAAAAACTTACACAAGTGAAAAGTAGCTCAATTTGATCAAAGAAATTGCAGATATATATGTAAAAGCAGAGGAGAAGTTATAAGCATGGAAATAAGATGTTTTCCTCCATTTCATATCATTGATCTTCACTGATTTTGGAATTTTCTTTTCAGTTGAAAAATTAGGGAATGCTTCCACTGTAATTTTTAGTGTGGAGAGGTAAATGAAAGCAGATGTACAGCTAGAAAATATGACAGTCTGAGTCTAAATGCAAAAACACTTTCAAAATGCTTAGTGACACACAATCCAGCAACATTTTGGAGGGAGTGACACAATGTAAGAAAGGTATAAAGATATTAGAGAGTGTGCAAAGCAGGGTTATGAAGACAGTGAAGGGTCCAGAGGGGAAGTCATGCCAGGAGCAGCTGTCACTTGGTTTATTCACCTAGGAGAAGAGCAGACTGAGGGGAGACCTCAGAGCTGCCTACAACTTTCTTGTGAGGGGAGGAGAAGGGGCAGACACTGATCTCTTCTCTGTGGTAACTGTGCTGGTTTAAAGGTAAACCAGCAGGAGAAATGAACCCAGCTCAAGAGAGATTATAAGTCAGTTACAATTTAATAAAAATATTACAATAAATACAATGACACAAAGAGAAATTGGTTTTAACCCACAAAATCCAGAAGTATAACCCAGTGCCCTGGGGCACAAATACAATGGTGATAATTAGCCCCTGTGCTGAGCCCCACATGATTCCCCTGAGTCCAAAGTAAAAAGAAGGGAAAGAAAAAACCCATTGGTACAGATGACGGTCACAGTCTGGTCGAGAGTGGTGGTCTCTTCCTGTCAAGGTTTTGCTCCTCCTCTGGATCTGATGCGCGGTCCCAGAGGTCTCCAAACCCCAAGATTATATCCCCTCAGGTCCAGGTGGGACCGCCCAGTACCTCCCCCAGGGCGGGGAGTTACACAATGAGTAATCTCACTCTGTCAGTCATGGGGTATTTGGAATTATTGATGGCCCATTAGCAGACATGACACCTCAGGCTGGGTGTGGAGGTGCTAACGACTTCCTGGAAGGGAGTTATCACAGCTCTTATCTCACAGGTGTCTTTCACAGCCAGCTCACAGCCTGGGGGTTGGGTGTGCCCTGGGCAGCTGCTGCAAATGGTCCATTGTTAACAGTTCCTGGGAAATGAATCGAGGGTGTAGAATACACAGCTTTGGTCACACCCACACAGTGATAAACTGGTCCCAGCTTGCTGAACTAGGACAGTAACCAGTGACAGGACCTGAGGAAATGCCCTGGAGTTGTGTCAGGCAAGGTTTAGGTTGGATATCTGGAAAAGCTTCATTCTCCCAAGGAGTGTTGGGGCACTGGGACAGACCCTCAGGGAAGTGATCCCAGCACCAAGCCTGACAGAGCTCAAGAACACTTGGACAATGCTCTCAGGCAGATGGTGTGACTCTTGGGGTGCTCTTTTCAAATATGACCTATAGTTTGAAATTGTTGCCTCTTTGTAACTACTTTTCAATGACATGTGAGTAAAACATAATGTCTTGCTTTGCAGGTTTAGGTATTTTTGAAATATGACTATATAATTAATTGAATACATTTTCTTTAATCCTAGAAATAATTTTTTTCCAGAAAAACGTGTATCAGGATTTTTTCCTAACAATATATGTATAGAGAAGACTCCAGACTAGACAGGAGGTCTGAAAGTTTAAGGCATTTATATATTATTTGAGACATGCGTGCTAAAGAAATTGTTTTGTTTGTTCCATTGTATCTTAAAACTAAGCAATTTCTTTTTGTAAGTAGCAAATTTTTTTGGTAAATCTATCTAGTGTTTTAGATGCAGATATGATTTTTGTTAGTAAGATGCAATGCATCTGATTTTTTTTTCCTTTCATTTTTTGTCTGTTGGTTGGTTGGGTGACTCTTTCCAAAAAAGAACTGGAAGGGAGTTCTATGTGCTCTTACCTGACTAATTTCAGAATTGTTTCAAGACACTGATTTCAATAAAACACCAGGAAAAGCTTGTGTGGGATGTTCTTTCAATACCATCCTAATTAACACTGTCACTCTGTTTGCAGGCTTGTGTTGGTATAATATTGCCTTGGCCTTAGGGGATGAGGGAAGACTAGAAATTGAATGAAAAATTCAATTTATAGGAAAAATCCTTGATACTTTTACATACTAGAGATTTTTAATAAAAAAATCAAATGCTGAGCTTGCTTTGCTGAGTTGAGGAATTTTTGCTGCTTATGGTTTAGTTTTAATAGGATGACTTTGCAGAAAACAAAACTTAATTCCTACTTTAAGCAGAATTGCATGAATTTTACACTAAAAAGCAATGCTAGAAATAACACATTGGTATTTCTTTAAGGTTAGGTTTCCCATAAATGCATTGACCCATATCAATATAAATCAATTCCATACTCTATGATGGCTGTGATTAGGGAAGTGGATTAGATACAAGAGTGAATGGAAAAAGAATGAGCAGTGTGTGACATCTTTAGGAGCTCCTGGAAATGACCTTGTGGACAGTCTGCAGGCATTTAGTGAAGGTGAATCAGAAAGATTTTTGTGTGTGTGTGTGTGTATATACATATAGATATTTGGATATTTAGAATCATAGAATCATAGAATCGATCGGGTTGGAAAAGACCTCCAAGATCATCAAGTCCAACCCTTGGTCCAACTCCAGTCCATTTACTAGATCATGGCACTCAGTGCCACATCCAATCTGCGTTTAAAAACCTCCAGGGATGGTGAATCCACCACCTCTCTGGGCAGCCCATTCCAATGCCTGATTACTCTCTCTGCAAAGAATTTTTTTCTGATCTCCAACTTCAATTTCCCCTGGCAGAGCTTGAGCCCGTGCCCCCTTGTCCTATTGCTGAGTGCCTGGGAGAAGAGACCAACCCCCGCCTGGCTAGAACTTCCCTTCAGGTAGTTCTAGACAGTGATGAGGTCACCTCTGAGCCTCCTCTTCTCCAGGCTAAACAACCCCAGCTCCCTCAGCCTCTCCCCATAGGACTTGTGCTCCAGTCCCTTCACCAGCCTTGTTGCTCTTCTC
>VWZD01004236.1:107173-119876 GCA_013396695.1 Sakesphorus luctuosus | reverse complement strand
CGGTTTGGCAAGTTCTACTGCCAGCTCCCTCATCACCCTAGGATGGAACCCGTCTGGTCCCATAGACTTGTGAGGATCCAGCTGGCTCAGTAAGTTGCTAACTATTTCCTCCTGGAATACAGGAGGGCTATTCAGCTCCCTCTCTCCATCTACCAGCTCCAGAGACCAATTGTCTTGAGGGCCATCTGTCTTACTGGTAAAAACTGAGGCAAAGTAGGTGTTAAGTACCTCAGCCTTCTCCTCATCTTTGCTAACTATATTTCCCTCCAAGTCTGACAGGGAATGGAGGTTTTCCTTGCCCCTCCTTTTGTTATTAATGTATTTATAGAAGGCCTTTTTGTTATCCCTAACTGAATTAGCCAAGTTAACTTCAAATTCCACTTTTCTTTCCCTGATTTTTTTCCTGCATGACCTAGCTCTCTTCCTAAATTCCTCATAAGTAGCCAGCCCTTAGATATATATCAACCACAATTCGTGGTACTGCAGAGATTCTGCATGAGATACTCCTGCAATGGAATGAGCACAATTTCCCAAGTGAGGTGTTCAGTGTTTGAGTCCTGCATAACTTAATGCTGACTTGTTAACTGGATTAGCTATAGAAATTTTAGAGCTTGATCAATTTAAATCTATTTTCAACTTTCATGAGAGACAGTTCTGGTGCTCTTCCAAATAAAAAATTTATCGAGTAAACTGACCTATTGTGTCACCTAAGATCTATTTTATTTCTATTATTTATTAGAATAGAATCAATATTTCATCTTCAGAAAGCTTCAGATACTTGTCTTGTACATTTCTAGGCATAGTGCAAGTATATAGACATTTGACCAACTTCTTTCATACACAAAATGAATGTAGGAATGTTTCTACTTTATTATGAGAAGTGTTAAGATTGGCTGTAAGATTTTGTCTTGTTTTCTTGCTGCATCTCAGTGTTACGAGCTCAGACTCAAGAGCTTACTTTAATTACAGCCCCTAATAATTTAAATATCAACCTCTCCAAATCCTCCAGTTGTGTTTTTTGTGACCTTAAAATTCCAGGATCTGTTGTTATGCTCCAGATAATCCTCTTTTGACCCAGCAGGTCAACTTTACCAAAACCTGTAAAAAAAAAAATCAAATCAAAGATTACTGGCTGTACAATTTCTATTCATGGGGATTTTTCCAGCCTCAGCTGAGGTCAGGAATTTGAATCCTTTGCTTCTCACAGCCATTTTGTCTGGTGTAAAGGACTGGAATGAGAATAATATGAGAATGTACTTTCCAGCTTTTTGCTGTGTTCAAGGAAACCTCTAGAAAGGGTTCAAAATCCTTAGCTAATGTCTTATGCAGGGGAAAGAAATGCTTGAAATACGCACATCTGCCATAGCTTCTCCTGATGATGACCTTCTGTTACAATGTCAGTGAGTAATGGGAACCCAGGCAGGGGCGTTGGAGTTATGTTTTGCAATTACCAGTTCTTGTGGGTTTTCTTTCAAAATGAAATTGTTAAAGTAACGTACATGGAGGAAAAAATAATTACATTATTTTTAGAGAACATAAAGAAACCTTTATTTGCATCTTGCTTATTTGCAGCATGATTCTTTGGCCATGCAGTTATGAGTGTATGGTGACTTCATATAAATATTCTAGAGCTGATTCAAGTTGTATGAGAAGAGGAAACATTGTCTAACTATAATTATCAACTCAGTTGCAAAGACTAATAGAGCCTACTTTGTTATGGTTTAGTTTGGAGGGGTTTTCTATTAAAAAGTCTATGCACAGGCCAAAATTAGCAGTCCTAGTCATGTGATATAACCTTTTCCAACTCCAACAGTTATTTTAATTTGCCATTTGACAGCTGTAGCCCACAAACTGATGGGAAACACTTCTGGCAAAAAATGCTAAAATTAGGTGTTTGCAAAAGTTAGACTTTGCAAGCAGTTATTCTAAATAACAATTGCATACTCTGAATTGGACATTGGGTGCTTAATAGCAACATGGTGAAATGGGACAGAGTAAAACCTTCCTGTCTTCCAGTTGTAGGGTCTATTTCAGCTGCAGGTGCCTTGGGAGCATCTGAGAATCACAGAAAAGGGAGTTTTCTCAAGTCTCTGCAGTGTGTGGCTGGTGAGCTCCAGGAGCTCTGTTGATAACTGAGAATAGGTTGGAGAGAAGGTTTGCTTCAGACTTGGGCCACCCAGCAGCAAAATGGATAACAGAGCTCTTGATCCCAAGCCATCCATGCATTGGGCTTTCCTTTAGTGCTCACAACCATCTGCTGGGAATTTGCCTGCTGATATGCTCGGGCTTTGAAAATAGTATCCCTCCTCCAAAAGAGGATGATTTTAGCACTTCTTGGGAGCATAAATCTGGCTGTCTTGTAAACTGTGCACCAAACTTGACAGGTTATCTACTGTAGCTTTGACTGGATGGCAAGTACTGGGTCTATGTAAAAATTACTGATTTTCCTTTCCTGTGCTTTCCCCTCACTTTTGATTAAGAATTGCAATGAAGGAAAGGTCACAGTCACCTGAGTACAACTTGGGCAAGCAAATACACTGGGTTTATTATTTTAAATTCTCAAGTTCAGACTCGCACGTTATCAAAAGCTTTTTGTCAGATCTGAATTTAATGTCATGACATTTTAAGTTTATATCATTGAGCTCCAGAGACAGCTCTCTTAGCTTGCCCTTCAGCCTCCCTTTCAGGCTGTGATAGATGCTGATTACAGCCTCTTGTGTGCTGCAAGTTCATTCCTTCCTAAGTGTATCCAGAGAAACCATCTGGATTTTCACTCCTCTCAAGTAATCAACTTGTCATCCAGGGTCAATGCTGTTTTGGGCAAAAGGGTGTCATGGTTTGTGTTTGTCTAAAGAGTTCCAAGACCTCCCTCTGCTCATAGTGCCTTTATGGCATTTGGCATCACCTAAATATAGCATAAATATAAGAAATAATATTATGCATACTAATGCTCAGAGGAAAGAAAGTTATTAGCAGTAGCTGGAGTTCTCCAAGATAGAGAGTCCTACACTGCATCCCTCCTTCCTATCTTTGGCAGGTCAATGCTTCTCTTAAAATTCATGCTCAGAAAATCTTAATATCTGGAAGTGCACACCAACCTGCATTCAAATGTGTCAAGGTGTGGGAAAGTTTGGATGTACCTTGTGTTCATTGCAGGACCAAAAGGCTTTTGCACCCAGACACCTGTGTTTCACCATAGTCCAAAATTAGAGCACCTACAAGGAGTATGTGTGGCAAACCTCAGCTTACTGATAAAAAGAGGATTTATATTTCCAATATCCTGTATTTCCTAACTCACTGAATGACTGCTGCCATTTACTGTAGCTGAAAACCCTCAGGCTGACACCATTGTGACACCAAGAAGGAAGCAAGTACCAGAGAGTGCTCAGGGTCACCATAACTGCTCATGTGCCACTACTGGAAAATGCCAACTGTTTCATTGAATGAATTGACTTGACTGGCTCATTTCTACTTCTCCTCCTCTCTCCACAATGATATAGCCAGAATCCCTAACCATGTATGCTTAAAATTTACTGAGATACAGCTGGAACAACGAACATCTATCTGACAAACATCTCAGCTTTTACTGACACTTGTTAGAAACTTATTCCACAGATAGATGCCCACTATTAAATTTTGGAAAATTCTGATTTTCTTAGACTTGGGAGGAATTGAACAGAAGCTGATGGTTGGTTCTGAACAATAACCTATTGCAAGGAACAGAGCCATATTCTTGGGCACTACATTTGAGCTACTACTAAAATCTACAACCCTCATTCTCGGATATTTTATAAACTTATAGAGAATACTCTTGAGAAGATAATACCTTTTAAAATTATAGATTGATGTGCTTCTACCTGAAGAACAGATCAGACAATCTTCTAAGGCCCCTTCCACCTACTACAGTTTTTGAGAATGATTATGTCCTTCCCATCCCTGATAATGACGTTAAAATGACTTATTTCCCAGTCTAGGATGGACTGATTTAGTGGTTCAATAACTTCCCTTTTGTGGTTTTTGTTTTTCAGCTTAATTCAGATACTGTGTCCAAAACTAAGAAAATTTATCATCGAATGTATTATCAAACTTACTACTAGTAAAAATAATAAAGTTAGAAGGAAATAAGTGTTTCAGCAAATATGTTAATAAACTGTGCGTCTCACACAGCGAAATTCTATAGATAATAGTGAGGCAAAGCTGAAAAAGTCTGTGATTGAAATATCACACATACTAAATTTAAAGCTTGAATTTTCTTGCCAGGCAGGAAAACCAGCAGAAGGGTTTAATTTGCTTTTTAAATGCTTTTCCTGACAAGTGTATGTTTAAATTAAAATCCTTAAACTGTTAGAATGCATGATTTTTCTTTTGACAGAGACAAATATGACATCTTTCTTTTATAATGTGTCTCATCTCTCTTAAGGCATGACATTCAATTAAAAGCAGCATTAGAAAACAAGTTTTCTGTGAAAGAAACATTCTAAGGGCATGTTTCTCTCTGCAAACAGCATTATAAAATTATGTTTTCCACTATGTTCTTTTAGCTATCAAATAGGTGATTGGTAGAACAATCATTTTTAGTAACAGGAGACTGTTACCCTATAGACAGATTCTGCTGCTTGTGAGCAACTTGTGTCTGTCCCATGTATTTGTGATACATGTATGTGAGTTTTAAACAGTAGTTTATTACTTCCAAGGTAAAAAGCAGAGAAAACACTGGGATGGTAAGAGATGCCAAAATTTTAGTCTCAGGTAAACCCAGGATTTAATGGGATTTTCAGGGATTTGTTCTTTCTCTGCAACATCAATGTGAATTATTTTGCTCTGTCAAATACATGCATCTGGTTTTAATGTAATAACTTCTTTTTCTACTTCAATTTTACACTTGAAGATTTCTGTGATCACATTACTGGATTGAGTAAAACTATAACTAAGGTCATGAAGATGAAAGATAAAAACTGCCATCTCAGAAGTAGCACCAGACAACGTGAACTCTCAAGGACATGTATCTGTGTTGCTTTTCCCTTCCTGTGTAATGATGCAGCTATTTTATTGTTTACTCTCTTTAAAAAGCAATCTGCTATGCCCTAAGGGACAGTTAAATGTGACAAAGGGGGAGCATGATTAAAGCTATTCCCTTTCCAATTTTTTCTTCCAATTACTGGTTGAAACTAAGGAGTAATATTAGTGCAATGACCTGGAGTGACTATTATCTAATATTTGTGGGAGTTCATAGTATTTTTGGAATCTTTAAGAGCAATAAGCATTTACTTCAAAGCTTAGCTATATGCACATATTTATATAGACTATAAATATATTCAAAGGTATAATGAAAAAGACAGTATCTTTTTCACTACAAATACCAAAATAATGAAGGATAGGAACCCTTCATTATTAAAAGTCTATTAAAAGTTCCAAGGATAGTTACACAGACTTTAGAGTTGGTTGCAAAGCAGTTTGGAAAAAGACAAAACTTTTCATATAAAGTCTTTTCCTTGTCCTATTGCTGAGTGCCTGGGTCTCTTCTCCCAGGCACTCAGCAATAGGACAAGGGGGCACGGGCTCAAGCTCTGCCAGGGGAAATTTAAGTTGGAGATCAGAAAAAAATTCTGTCCAGAGAGAGTAATCAGGCATTGGAATGGGCTGCCCAGAGAGGTGGTGGATTCCCCATCCCTGGAGGTTTATAAACTGAGCTTGGCCGTGGCACTGAGTGCCATGATCTAGTAAATGGACTGGAGTTTGGACCAAGGGTTGGACTTGATGATCTCGGAGGTCTTTTCCAACCCAATAGATTCTACAATTCTATGATTCTATTCTATTCTGTGATTCTAAAAATATTTGCAGACATGTCTGTGCCTTAGAAGGGTATTGTGAAAAATCTCTGGTGGTGTTGTTGGACAGACTAAGTAAATAACAAACCCCTACATTCCTTCCAGCAATGGTGATCTGGAGCTGTATGGCATTTTTAAGATCATGTCTCCATGACAAGGTTCTTTAGGGAAGTTCCTGCTGTTGCAGTGAACTCTTATCACTGAAGGATAAAAATAATTCATTAATATTATATTAGTGCCATTAAAATAGATGAAGTTTAGTTTCTGCCTGACATTTCCTACTGCTGTGTTCCATGGCATGTGTGGTCCCAGCACTTCCCGGAGCAACACCAGCCTGGCATTTTGGTTATTGGCTTTTGAGAGAAGCCTCTGATTTTCTGATGTTTTGTTCCAAATTTCCCAAGATGCTGAGCTTTATCTCCTTATCTCCCACACTGTGTCCTGAGCTTTCTCAAAGATTACATGAGCTGCTGCAATTTGCTGAGTATGCAAACTGAAATATTAAATGAAGTCAGCTAATTGACTGTAGCCACTTCCAGTTTAAGAATATAAGGACCTAAATTTTGTCCTGTATTAAAGAAGAAATCAGACTTTGATGGATTTCTGTTCCACTCTAGTTTTGCTGACAGCATCTAAATGATTTTCTGTGGACACAGACAGATTTCTGCTGCTTGGAATTAATTAGCCTTCTAGCTCATCCCTATAGATGGAGCTGTGTGTAACATTTAACATTAGATTAGAAGCATTTTTTGTTTTAACACTCTCTGCTCCCCGGTTTGCATTGAAATCATATAAGAAAATATATCCTTCTCATTAACTACCTTTCCCTCAAGAATCCTGCCAGCCCTTGGCCTGACCTTAGCAAGATGAAACACACCTTGAGCTGGAGGTTCTGTGCAGCACACCACAGCAAAGAGCTAAAGATGCAACTATCTTCCAGGACCTTCTCTGTCAGAAGACAGATGTATTTTCTGCTTTCACAGCATCCTGTGGGCAAAATAAATGAGCTCTGTAATTTAATTAACAACTGTGTAAGAAAAAGTGCTTTTATTTGGTAGTTTTAACCATGGTATCTGGTAATTTCTGTTGAGTCAGTCCAGTTTTCATTCAAAATTCACCTTCTAAAATGTCTTGTTATTTAAAGATTACAAAGTGTGCTTGGAGATAACAAAGGTGAAGCCCAAATGTAGCAGAAGGACATTCTGTAAGACCCTAAGCCACACAGGTAGGCTCAAGAACATCTCTGGAGCTCCTGGATCTCTGCTTATGTTTTCCCATGGATTACAACCTTACAGAAGCTTCAGAACTCGATTCTGTGTCTGCAAAAGTGTCTCTGTTTGACCTGAAGGCCAAATAATATCATAACCCATGCACTGCCTGTGTCACACAGACAGGACAAATGCTTGAAAGAGAAAAAAAGTTAGTGGCTAGAAGGTTATCTGAGGTGGTGATTTCTTCTCACATTCTGCAGTCTGTTCCACCCTTGTCTGGTTTTCCATGACAGTTGATACAACCTGGGATGCACCAGCTGGAAAAAAAAAACAAACCAGAAGCAAAACCACCTAAAAGCCCAACAAACAATATGTGTGATCCTTTATGATCTTATCAAAACACATGGAAGAGCAGAATGCACATACACTGGTGGGACCAAAGGCAAAAATCCACCAGCACAAAAATTCTCCACCTCAGGTATGTTAAGATCAGGTGCTGCCTTGTGCTCATGCAAGGCAATGCCAGCAGGGTACATTAGGCTTTTCTTCTCATCTGAAAGTGGGAATAGTTATGCAGAAATCAGTACATATCTAGAACCATATTTTTCATGTTTTATGCATTTTGAATTTCAGTAGCAGGACTGAAAAATTATTTAACCTCTTACTCTTAATAGTAATTTAATGTTTCATGCTCTATTTGACTTCCAGCAAACAGGGACTACAGAATGATACCATCCAATGACTGCATATTTTTATAAATTATATGGAAAAAAAAGAAAAATTGTAATGTATGCTTGTTTGTTGCAGTGAAATATTTGAAGATTTAACAATCTGTTTAAAATATTGGCTTCTTTTTTCTCATTTTATTCATTCAGGGGAAAAAAATAAAAATAAATGATTTCTGGGGAAGTGTCCTGATAAGTTGCAGTTGTTATCAGGAAAACTCCATGGATTTGCACTTACTTTGGCAACTGGAGGTGTTCTGGGATGAGAGGATGAGTATGAAGATGATTCTCTTCTTAGCACAAACACCCTGTATGAAGCTCTTTCAAAAAAGCCATTTAATTTCAATAATCTTGTGCATGACAAATTTGAAGTAGAACTACACCTTCCTATTGTTTTATATATGTGAAACACACTACAAGTCATTCATCAATATTACTGTATTTCTGCTATGCTAATAATTTTTTCAAGACCAAAGCCTTCAATTAATATGCATGATTAGTTTTAAAAGCCTTCTATTTGAATATGATTTTTCACATTTAAGAAGAAAATACAATAAGTAATCCTCACTCTATTTTCAAATTCAATGTCAAATCATCTCCCACAAATCACGGCTGTCATAAAGATTAAACACAGTAATATTCAAGTTAATAGCATGATTGAGAAAAGGTAGAGAATTAGGTTATATCAGCCATGGTTTCTCCTCTGATTGATATTGTTTATGACTTGATGAACGTCCTTCATAAAGCAGTAGATTATGAAATTCTCTTGCTCTAAGTTGGGCTTAACAGCTCCTGTAGTACAATTTGTCCAAATAAAAAAATACTGGTGCAAGAAGCTGTGAAAAGCACTTGGATTGTAAATCAAATTTTCAGTAAGAATTACAGCTACTTCTTCCATATTTGCATCTAAATTTGTCTGTGAAATCATAAGTTTATCAATTACTTCGCTTCTTATAAATATTTGGGTCATAAGTCCAAAAACTATGATATGAGATTGTTATTGTAGGCCATATCTTTATTACAAAATATGAAAATGTGCACAATCACTGGCAGCCTGAATGGCTTCTGCAGAGGTTTAGCATGAAACACTTTGGTGGCACACAGCTAAACATCTTGGAAATTCATTTCTGTCCCAGGCATGGCTGTCAAAGTGTTCCAGCAGTGGCACCGTGGGTAAAGTGATTTTAAACTATAAAGCAGAGATCATCTGTGTTCTGCTTGTTCCTTATCACAAGCAGCTTTTCATATTCATTCATATGAACCCGCAGAGCACCCTGGACATCTCTGTGGTAGAGAAGCCCAGGGGTGGCTGGGAGGGTAAGTCATGGCCTTCTCCTGCCCATCCTGAGCGATGAGAGAGAGCAAAGGCACAAAGACTATTCCTTTGACCAAACCACTAGACACAGACAAATCAGTGAAGTGGTACGACCTTGTCTCAGTTTGAGGGGAAAAACCAAAACGTTTACCCACAAGTGGAGGAAGGGGTTTCCTCCACAATAATCACACCACTCTTTATCAAATTTAAGAAAAGGAACTTTAATCAGAAAATGGATACAAGAAGGATAACTGTTCTTAACTGATATATATATATATATACCTACATATATATATATGTAGGTATGGATATAACTGTAAACAGACCAGACCAAACTACTTCCCCAACACCACAAGAAAAAAAAACCAAAAAACCCCAAACCAGCAGGTTTCCTCCTGGAGAAAATTTATACTTATGATCAGTGTCAGTGTCACAGCCCAACTGGCTGCAGGGTGAGCTCCCAGTCCCTCTTCAGTGAGATAGACGAACAGCGAGCACCCAGATGAATTCTGTCTCTCCGTCCCTGTCTCTTGTCCCAAACAAAGAAGGAAAACTGGAAGTGGAGATCCGCTGCGTGTCCTGGAAAGCATCTGCAACTTCTCTCTCCCAGGTCACTGCCCCAGCCGGGGTTGGCAGGCCATGACGCTGCAAGTGGCAGTGAGACCAGAGCAGAGACTGGGACCCCAAATGCAGAAACCAGGAGAACAGCCGTGGAGAGGAGAAAAGAACCGGCTCACCAAGAAGCAGAAGCAGCAGCAGCAGGAGCCAGGAGCAGCCATGAGCAGGAGAAAAAAGCTTCTCTCCTCCGCAGCACACACACCCCTCCTGCGTTCAGCCAAGCTAAAAAAGCAAATGTTCCCCAAACCCAAAAGAGACAGTCTGCCCCCCACCCAACTGATTAAGAAGAAGAGGTAGCAGTTAACTACTTCTTTTTGTTAACTAATGGCATGGGCAGTCAGTGGCAGGGGAGAGAATTTACATAATAATTCCAAACTACAACAGACCTTAAATTCCAAGGCCATTGAAAGACTCTGCCTGGTCTTCTGCTTTTGTCCAATGCTAGAGGGAAAATATCAGCTGAAAAAATGGCTTTCAGTTTTTGGGGATTCTTTATCTTTAATTTTCAGTACAGCTTAAATAAGTGTGAGAAATGTGGATGGCTGATTGACATGGAGCAATTCCTACCTACAAGCAGAGAAATACAATTGTTTATAAAGGGTGTTGGTATCACTAGAATTTCTCTCTTTCTGGCAGCCAGCTGATTTTACAGTTTGGTGGGTTTTTTAAACAATACATCAACTGGAAATCTGAAGAAATGTTTTACTGTTAAGAGAAGTTAACGTAGGTGACAATGCAAATGGTAGTGTGAGTAATTATTTAAAATCTCACTTTCCCACTTTACTGCAATGATAAGGAACACATTGAAAATGTTTAATGTTAAAAGTAGTGCTAAAAGATCTTGTTGTCAGGGAAACCATAAACAGACTTTGATATCTAGAATTTTTTGCCAGTTAGATAAATAATGACAGTGGAATACTATGGATATAATAAAGTAACAACGAATGTAACACCTATGATTTATCAGCTTATTTTAACTTTCAACTTTGCATGTGACACAGAAGTCAGGTTGAAGTTGCCTAAATGGATGTTTTGACAAGTGAAGTTAGTTACCTTTGGACCACATAGATCGTTTTTTTTTCAATTCTGGCTTTTAAGGAAAAATTAAATATTTGTGTCAACGGTTTTGTGCATTCAGAATTACCTTAGAAGTATTAATTACTCTGAAAAATAGTTTCAAGTGAGATGAATTAGTTATTACTGAACAGTTTTGTCATGTCCAAACATTTTTCTTTCTTTCCTGCACTTAATTTAAAGTTCAGGCAATTTTTGGTAATATTTTAAAGCTGTTGTCTGATCCTATCTCAGAAATAAACTTCCATTTATTCCAGATGGAGCAAGAAGATTGAAAAGGAGAAAAGGAGTAGCTATAATTGCATTTTGTATTCTAAAATTTGATTTAATTTTGAAATATTAGCTCAGGTGTTTAAATTTATCTTTTTTTCCTTGTTTCTTTTTCCATAGAATGTTTATGGTTTTTCCTTAGGTACAGACTGTGCCCCTCTAAGCAATGTAAGAAATAAGATCAGTGACAATTTTCTCTCATATTTTTGCACATTAGTTCTCTCTCCACCTTTTTTACCATCCTTGTAACAAGTTTTTCCAGTAATAGGGAAGGTGTTTTTGAGGAATCAGCACATCAGATGGATATATAAAAAAGAATGAAGGCTCTCTAACATTTTGACCAAAAGTATTTTACTTTTTCATATTGGATTCTGAAGTTGTATGAACTTGTTATACCATAAGGAGGGAGGGCTTATAGAAAAAAAATCAAATCTGGAGGATAAAGTGTAGGAGGCATTCAAGTATCCACCTGAACCAGATTGAGGTTTCTCAATTGTGAGAACATTTTCTGATACAAGACTGTGATCAAATTTCCCCTCAGTACTGAGAAAGATTTTAAGTATGAAACTAACTTCAATTTAAAAAGCTAGAAGTTCTTTTATTTCTCTATAAGTGAAACTGAGAAGGTACCTGAAGTCTGAGAATCTGTTCTTCTAAAAAGGGGCTGCTTTTATTTGTATTTGTGAACTTGTAACTGCTTAAGTCAAAATGTTGGTGGGAAAGACTGAAATGGCACATATGGGTGCTGTTCAGTGGCTGCAGCTGTGCCTGGTCACACACATAGAATCACAGAGACCTCCAAGATCATCAAGTCCAGCCCTTAATCCAACCCCACTTTGATTACCAGATCCCGGCATTCAGTGCCATGTCCAGTCTCACCTTAAAAACCTCCAGAGTCGGAGAATCCACCACCTCCCTGAGCAGGCCATTCCGATGCCTGACCACTCTCTCTGGAAAGAACTTCTTCCTGATATCCAACCTAAACCTCCCCTAGCAAAGCTTAAGCCCGTGCCCTCTTATCCTACTGTTGGTTGCCTGAGAGAAGAGACCAACCCCCACCTGGCTACANATACACTACACATTTCGGCTGCCTCCTGGAATAAATTTAAATGGAGTAATTTTTAATGCCAGGTTGGATTTGTGTCCTGATGTTAATAAAACAACCAGTTGCACCTGAGCATAAATGTCACAGAACCCCTCGGGGCCTGTCCAGCACTGAAGTCATTTGTTGTGCATGAGAAACTCACTGGAGAGAGCAGAGCATGAGTGAAAGGGGCGAGGAAATGTGCTGAAACCTTGGGTGGTGTTAAACTGCCACGAACTGCACTCACTTAGCCAAGCACTTCTTAACCACCAGCTTTCAGTTACACAACAGTCACAAGTTATTAGGAAGTTAAAAAAATAAAGTCAATTTAATCAAATCAAGATCTCAGAAGCCTAAAATTTATGGCCAAATATTTGCCATGTCATGAATAGAAAGGTGTAATGATCTTTCAACAACTACTATTTACAACTAAAGGTCGTCCAGTCTGTCATTACCTGAAGGGAAGTTCTAGCCAGGTGGGGGTTGGTCTCTTCTCCCAGGCACTCAGCAATAGGACAAGGGGGCACGGGCTCAAGCTCTGCCAGGGGAAATTGAAGTTGGAGAGCAGAAAAAAATTC